>JAOUZG010003378.1:622024-658528 GCA_026289955.1 Argiope argentata
GATATTTCATAATTTTTAGCAGAGCTTATAAATACTATAAATAAAATTGTTCATTTATTTAAAAGCTGCTAAAATTTCTTTAAGAATTAACAAATATATCAAAAATGCTTTAATAGAATATATAAATTAAAATAAAAATTTTAAATAGATTTTAGAATAGAAGGAAGAATGTTTTGAATATAATTCATAATAATTTTTAAACTGAAATTTTAATCAAATTCCATTTTGATTATTTAGTTTTTCTTTCTGTATTTATATAAGAACTTCCAGTACGAAAAACAATTTTTTTAATCCAAAAAATTGTACACTGGAAGATTAATTTCTTTTTTCAAAAAGCTATTACAGATTTCTATAGTTTGTATGCTTTTTTTAAAGCAAACTATTTGACAGTTTCATAAGCAGGTTTCTTTTAAAATGTCTGAGCACACGGAGATTTGATAGAAATAAAAAAATATTTGGTTTCAAGAACTATTTTTTTCTCTTAAATTATACTATAACTGTTTTAAGATATTTAAGAAAAATGTTAAAACTTCCTACAACCTTAAAAAAGTAATATAACGACCTTTTGAGTAATATAACGACCAGAACATCCCTTCTCGGCTAAGATCAAGTGGAGAGGAGAGGAAGTGCTCTATTCGGAATTCACTTCGAATCTTCCGAGAGAAGGAATACTAATTACAATAATAGAGAAATGGAATAATGAAAAATTCCCCTCCCTTTGCATTATTTTTAATAGTTAACTTTTTTTAATTAGGAACGTCTTTTTTTTACTTCTGAATGTATCATCAGTGAGGAATGTACTTAAAATTTGCTTTGTTGCTATTCTGGCATATCGATGAACTGAAGGAGCCGGGGATGGAGAAAGCGCAATTTCGTAATAAATATGCATATCCTTATATATAATATGTAAAATTATTTTTAATCACGTGTTCGTATTTGAGAAAAGAAGAAAATAACTTTAAAAGTTCTTTGACCGCTTTTAATTTTGATCGCTCAATATTTATAAATATCGCTCGTCTTTCAGGCAAATGAAATGGAAATTCTAGAAAGATACTTGCTATTATTATTTACTGTTACTAATATTTTCACATAAAATAGGAAACGGCTTTGAAAGAAAAACGTTTTATTTATTTTATTTTCAAATTTTAGTTAAATGGCCATGAAATGTAAATTTCATTGTTTATACATAGTTTATACATAGAATTATACTTAAATAAAAAAATGTTTAAATTTTGTGAAAGTGACATTTTTATTGATTTTATGAGACTTATTTTTCAAAATTTTATTTGAAATATTTTTTTGTAAATTTTTTTTTCAATTGTTTTATGAATGAAGATTTTAAGAATAATATTCGTCATAGTTTGTAAATTAATAATGAAACATTTAAAATTCTATGACGTAGAAGGAAAATATAAAGTCCCAATGCCAATACCAAAAAAAAAAATTGAAAATTTTTGTTTATTCTTAAGCAAAGAAAAGTAAAGATATTTTGACTATTTAGTCTATTGTTTCAAAAGATATAAGTTCCCTATTCAAACGGAAACATCCATTACTAAAATATTATGTTATCGAATTTTTATCTCTCCGTTTTATTCGTAATTCAAGAAATATTGAAAAATGGCCTCTGTCCATGCAACAATAAGTTGAAAAGGTTCCAGAATGAGCGCCCTTTGCATGAGCATAAAACCTCTTGCTTGTAAAAGTCCTCTGATATGGAAAAGGCTCATTAATGCATTGAAGATAGACAGAAGAGTCGGATACGCGCATTCGTATTATTTCATCGATATTAATATCCTTTCTTTGTCGAATCTGATTAGTTAATTATTGAATAGGATTTATATCTTATTTAAATCTTGTTCGTTACTTTATATAAAGAGTCGGTGAAAATATTTCAGCGCATCAATAATCGAAAAATCACAACGTAATGAAACCTTGGCTCTTTAAGTGAGTAAATAAATTGGTTGACTTTCTTAAAATGGACTATTTGCAATAATTAGGGCAAATCCATCAAAAAATCTTTGATCTTCTCTGAAGTTCCAGAGCCAATTTCCTTTCAAGACAATTGAATTATTTATTTGATAGGAATAAAAGAAAAGACATTTAAATTTAACACAGGAACAAAATGAAAAGAGAATTTCATTCCATTGGAATCTTTCGTAGCATCTGAAGGAATCATCCGATAGCTTTGCATAGAAATGTGAAAATATTAATACAAGTGAAAAAAAAGAAACTTTCCCTTATTCAATCTTAAAAAAGTGACAACATTTTAAAAGTTCAAACTTTGAAAATTTTCAGTTTTCATTTTGAGAATTCAATCATTTTAAAAATGGCTCTGCTATATAGAAATTAGAAAGAGATTTTCTTGTTATGGAAAATATAGCAAAATTATTGCAAATGTATCGAATTCATTTTAGGATATCATAATACCGTAGCTGGAAACAACTCAAAATTAAAATTTACAATTTGGATGTGATGTGAAAATTTTTATGTCGGACATAACATTCATATTCTTCATCAGTATTATGTAGTAAAATAAAGTTGGTTGATAAAAAATACCATAAAATAAGTGAAATTTTTTAAATCTAGCTGTAAAGTTCTCTGTGGCATGATTTATAAAGTTATATCTTATTCATTATCCAAACTATGACATTTATAAAAGTAGGATTACTTCGATGCTGTTATTTTCTATATCAGTGTATTGCACAGAAGGATGATGAGGATTTCAAAGCGATAGCTTCTTCATAATACAGGGAAGATGTGAGCCCCACATTTATGTTCAGATCACAAATAGAACTAGACTGGAAATTCCATAGGGGATATGAAATTGCGCTTCATGGAATCATTCTACTTTTGAATGGTGAATTGGAATCTTTTTAGTGCACTCTATTATTAAAGACGAATACTAACGAAAAAGAACAAAAAATAGAAATACAGTATTTTTGCTTCCTCGATTGATTTTCTAAATTTCTATGAGGGGCAAAATGTTTTAATTTGAATTGTATGTTTCAAACTGGATCAGTTGTGAAATGAACATCCGTTTTGCATTTTTCAGTCATCGGAAATGGCGTAGAGGTTCAAACTATTTTATCGTCAGCACTCTTGCCAGTCTGATAACATCTGAAGGAGTTCTTAGTTTTTATTATGTTCAGTTTCATTTAAGTTTATTTCCTTTAACTGCATTGCTCCAAAATTTATACCGGATACTTTCTCACATTTAGAGAAATATTTTTTTGTTGCTAAATTTTTCAGAAAATAATGTTGGCCACGTCGTCTCTCTAGCGAAGTATTCACATAAATTTTAGAATGGTATGTTGTAATAATGGAGCAAGGAAATGATCTCCTACAATGAGCGTTAAATGTTGATCTCCATTTCCCCCCATCTTGTTAACCTCAGAATATACCATTGGAACAGAAATGTTTCTGTTTCATGATCATCAATAGCATTATAATCGAGTTACTTCATTTTCACTCAGTTATTTTCCCACTCGCTTGTTTTACGGATATGACACAGTAAACTCCTGAATAGCGCTAATGTGCTCCTTTTTTTATAATTCTTCAGTGTAATTTTTTTAAAAGTATGTAATATCCTTTTATCTGCAATCAAAATTTATTCTCTTTATACTAAGAGTGACTTATAGCCTGCCATTTAATAGTTTTTGTAAATAGGAAACTTCCGATTTTTCACGAAAGTATTTAAATATTAGTCTCAATGCTAGAACTCAAAATCCAGTACATAATTTTTAAATATAATTTTCCATTATCAACCAAATAAAATGAAGTAATTTGGCTAAAGTATTTGTCTTTGCACAAACTGAAGATTTAAAAGTATATATATATTTTAAATACCTTCATGTTCATTGGTATGCTAAAATGCTGCTTTAAAACGTTATTACCAAATAGATTTTGATACTATGAAAAATTCGACCTTATAAGTATCATCATCGACCTTATAAGTACTCTGCATGAGAGCACGCTATTTCGTCTTTTCAATCACTTTTTCGATACACTTTATTCACTATTAAAACTTATTCTGGATTTCATTATTTAATTGATTCAAAATCAATAGAAAATATTCTCTGCTGCTCTTCTCATATTTATCGCAAAATCTGCTAATACCTGAAATTATAGGTTTGTTGTTAAAATCAACTCATTTCACCACAAGTAAATCCTTATAAAGTGAAGAAATTTCTTGTCCAAACTACTGAAAGATTATCTCGCGTGCCGGTCAGTGGCGTTAAATTGTTTTGATGTTTGGCGCTTCTTTTAATAGCTAAAGGACACGGTTTATTTTCAATTTTTTTGAAAATTTCGCTCAAAACCTTCATTTACTTTGTTTTGAATTTCAGATAAACGAAGCAAAATTATTATATTTATCTTCCAAAAGATGAATTCAATACAATTTATTGTTAATTAAAACTCATAAATGCTACAGGAAGAAATGAAAAAATACCATTCTCACTATTAAGAAAACATTTATTATGTGTATTGGTAATACTAGGTGATTTCAAACTGGAATAATTCCGGATTAAACTAGACAGCTTCAGAATGTTTACTGACACATTCCAAAGCACGCCAATGCATGTCATTTGCATTGAAATCCAATGCAGTGCTTTCTCCAATTTACTCAGTTGGCTCATTTTTGTACATTTGAAGAAACACTATAGAACAGTTTTAAACAAACAAAATTACTTTAAACATTTTCAGAATGAGTTTGATTATTCATCAATTTCTTCAACCAGAAAAAAAAATGTACTCTTCTACTTCTAATTATTTGAAACATTTTTAGATAAAAAAAATTCGACAATTGAAATTAAAAAAGAAAATAAGATACTGATCAGTCCTGATTTATTTACAGATAATTCATGCAGTTAGCGTAGCTCACCAATTCTTGTTTTTCTTTTGTGTCTGTTGTAATAGTCTGAATTTTACTAATGCAATAACGCAAATACTTTTTATTAATGTTGATGATAATAATTATACAAGTAGGTAGTATTTTTTTAAGAGAAATTTTATTTCATCAAGCACAGAGCATGAAAGGATGACCTTAATTAATTATAATGAACTCAATAATGAAATGTAATTGATTAAAATTTTAAGAGATGTCAATTTATTTCATTCTATATCCAAATTTATTTCAATACTTAAGTCCAATCAACTTCCACCCAAGTCGTTTGGTAACGAAATCAAATTTATACAAGTTGAAACTGATAAATAGCAAAATATCGATTTTTTTTTAATATTTAAAGAAAATTGGTTTGATTGTATCTCATGAAGTTCCGTAATATTTGTTTAAATATGTTTTCATTTCTAATTTTGAAAAATTCTATATAGACAAACTTTATGTATGGATATTGTGGACACCGCAACAGTGAGCTTGTGTGATGTTTCCCAATGCATCCAGGTTTAGCTTGCATTCTGATTCTCGCCGGTCTTTCATATGGAGAGCGCCAAGTACCTGTTTCCACCAAGAGAACACCATTGAACGACACCATTACAGTGGTGCAGGATTACTCGTTTGGGGAGGAATTATTCTGGGTTCTAGAACTGACCTGAATATTCAAAATTGGGGGCATGACAGACATAATGTATCGGGTCGTCATTTTGGAACAACTTGTAAGTTTCTTTCAGGAAGCAATGGGCGCAGAATTCGTGTTTATGGAGGACAACGCCCATCCTCATTTTGCAACTATCTTAAACGAATGGGCTCAATCGGCGGATATCACCCATATGGACAGACCCAGATGGGCAGGCCAACATTCTCACAGGACTTGAATCCAGTACAGCATGTGTGGAGCATGCTTGGTCAGCGAGTTGCAGCCCGTCAACCACCTCCTACATGTCTACCCGAGCTTCGGAGAGCATTGCTTGAAAAGTGGCGTGATAATCAGCATACCTAGGTATTGTACGGACTGTATTGCATCGTCTGGGAGACATACAATGTATTAACCATCATACCAACCATGTAATATTGATTTTTACAAATAGGTTTCCTTTTTTGTAATTTGCTCCAAGGAACAGAATATCGCAGTTTTTATTAATGACATCAAACATTTTTTTTTTGCTCTTTACCTTTTGTTTAATAAATAGGCTTTGTAAATAAGTAAAATTGGTTTTGTTACTGACTCTTTCTTTTCTTGAACTTGCATTATCCTTAATTTATGGACATTAGTGTATATTAAACTGTTTGTCGAATGACCCTTTAGAATCCATTTTACTTTACACTGTCTAAATGATTATCTGATTTGTTTTCAATATTGAAATGAAGAATTTTTCTCATCAATCAAATGAAATAATCTTTGAAGCTTTTAGTCATAAAAATTGACTCTTTGTTTGAATATTTTGTCGAGTCGGATTTCAAAATACAAGGGCTAAATCTTCATATTGAATATTAATATCTATATAGATATGTAAGCAGAAAGTACCGTTTTAAGGTTTTTAAACGTAATGAGATATTTTATCTTATTCATTGTATTGTTTGCTATTCGTGAAAAAACTCTTCTCTTGATTTTCTCCATCTCGTCCTTGATAGCCTTTTTAACGGTTCTAATAGTGTTATTGCCTTTCTTCTCTTTCAATCCAAGATAGCTCTTCGGTATTTATTTTTAGAATCAGTACTTAAAATAGCTACCAACATAAACGAGAAAATTTGTTTAGAAGTTTTCAAATTTTCATTCAACTGAGTCACTTCTGTCCAAAACTAGTTAATTTCATTAAAATTCTAGTTTTCTCAGTCTCAATTTTAAAAAATTTTAAATTCAGAATTCAGAGATAAATTTTTATATTGTTGTGTGATATTCAAGACTGCTCAAACTTTAAATTTTCCTTTGAATTTAAATGTTCCATTAAATTTAAAAATTGGAATTGAAATTTGACTTATTGACATTAAAAGAACTGATTAAAATCAAAATGCTTCATAAAATATGATAATATTACAAAGAATATACAAAAACCAATACATTTAACAATAATTTTATGTAACAACTTAATAGGAAAATATTTTCTCGGAGAAAAATGAAATTTCTTAATACGGCATTTAGGTGTAAACTTCTTATTCCATTTTACTCTGGGAAAAAACTTATTTTTTAAGCTTTTAGATATAATAACGTTTTAATTATTTTCATTCAGTAATGCT
Source organism: Argiope argentata (assembly GCA_026289955.1). Lineage (NCBI taxonomy): Eukaryota > Metazoa > Arthropoda > Arachnida > Araneae > Araneidae > Argiope > Argiope argentata. Next base: position 629,157 of record JAOUZG010003378.1, read on the forward strand.
CTGTACTATTAGTAACTAAAGTATCGGATATTGATGAAAATCAATATACTTGATTTTAATCATGTTACATTTGAGTAATCAAGCTTTACTCCTTAAAAAACATTAAAAGTTTCCAAGTTGCTGAGATTGAAAATAAAAATGTGATTGATGTTACATGATCCATAAATTAGTAAATTACAAAGTTATTTATGGATTTTTACGGATGGATGGATAGTGGGTTTTAGTGGCGCAAGATGGATTTTCACGGAATTGAAGGAAATGTGTTAAGGGATTAACTAATATGATAACAAATTACAAAGTAGTTTTTGCAAATGAATTTAGCCCATAAAATTTGCTAAAGTTAGACTCACCCATACAATGAAAAATCTTTTTTATCATATCTGAGACATATCTATTTCTTTCCCGAGCTGAATACTTAATCAATCCCTTGTCGTTCCAGTGTGTTCTGTAGATATAATGCCAACCTTTCGTTACCTGCAGCAAGACTCTTAGTTGGGTAGGTATGCAGCTTTTTGTACCTACAGACCATCAGCACTTGAAATGTCTGTTCTTGTTTGATATTTTTGGATGTCAAACGACGATTTTGCTGCTAATTATAGAATGGTTCACTTTCAACTATCTGATCTCTTTCCTCTGATTATGACATGCTTCCCAATGGTTCGTCATCAACTTTTTTCTGAGCAAGAATATCCTTATAAGGTACTGGTTATTCCAGATTACTCATTTCGATGAGCCTTGTTTTGTGAATTTCATACACAGGACAAATACAAAGGACACTTTCCGTTCACAGAAATATTATTAAATCTCCACATTTTTAGATAAGAGTTTTCTTACATTTCACACTGATTGATTTCCTTGTGAATAAATATGTGATCTTTTCATAATTCCTTTTTTACATATTTATGGGGCACATTGTGTAATGAAATAAACCATTTCAAATTCCCTGATGATGCGCCATTCGGTCATCTCGCAACTTAAACAAAATATATGGATATACTATTTTTATCCCCAGTCTAAAACAAATATCAAATGTTGTAACAAAAAAATCTTAATCAAACTTTACCAAACTAAAATTAAGAATTAGATTTCAAAATCAATTTCTTAGAATTATTTCTCAGAAATATTTTTTATACATTTTTCAACTCTTCTATTGGTTTTTCTACTGTTTTGTTCTTCTTAACCCTGGAAACGTTCTATGACATATGTTATATACATTTTGTCAAACCACAGCAAGATGTTAAAACTGTGTAAATATAATTTTCTCTTCAACACGACGATGCTATTTTTCAACAGTCACAGGTAAGGTCGCGAAAATGTTATGTTTGAGCATAATTGAATAATTTGAATTTATTTGATTACATCTACGGGGACTTTCATCTTTAAAGTTCCTGAACTCAATTTATGATACTCTAATGTTTATAAATACTTTTTACTTTTCATTCAAAAATATTTTCTAAGCATGCATTGAGTTAAAAATTTCACTTCATCATTTCTTATAATGACTTCTTCTGTGATGTAGCTACTTCTTCTTCCTTCTATGAAGTTTAAATTGAACTTTTGGAATGATAAGACTTGAAAGCTCTTTAACAAGAAGGGAGAGAAACAAATAGGACTCTCTTCTTCAGGCATTAGCAATAATCTTGTTTTCTTCCTACACTGGAAAATAGTCTTTCAGTAAAAAAAAATGTTTCAAGCATTGTGAAGCCCTTCTTAATCGGTAACAAGCAATTCTTTCAAAATTTCATCCGTCTTGGTTGGACGATTTGCGATTTTTGAGTCCATCTACACTTCATCTACTCTCCATAGCCAGTTCATCTCAGTCTGTATACTTAGTCACAGATTGAAAGGAGCAATAAGGTTTATATCTACTTTTCCCCAAGCGATTCCTCGGGCAATTTAGCTTCCATTCAGTTTTGCTGTGAATTTCAGACAGAAAAAATCAATATATGCGTCCTTCGAAGTGCTTTTTTTTTTCTTCCAATTTTTCATCATTTAAAATATTTTATGGTGGAACTTTATATATTAATTAATTTTTTTTAAACTTTTCATACAAATAAGTTTTTATTATTCAACGCGATTGCATTCTTTTATTACTCAATCACATAAAAAGTTTAGATTTTATTCTATATATCCTATAAAATATAATTAAAGATTTGGTATTTTTTTATTATATATGACTTCACCAAACTAATCACTTCAGTATTTAACATATATCAATAATTTTGTAAACTGTAATTTCATAATATTGCAAATTCTTGTTCTATAAAGTCCTTTGGGTTATTCCAGAGTATACGAGGGTAAGTCAATAAATGTCTTCAATGAATTTTAATAACAACAAAACAGAATTTAAAATGATATCTATTTTTTGAAATGTCGCACATATTTTCAACCCACTGCTTCCATCTTTGCCAAAACTCTTTGATATTCTCAGAGAAAGAAGGTTTTCATTTGAGCATCAAGCCAAAATGTGTACCGTTTCTTTCCCCCTCCGAGACAACACTTGCAGCCTTGGACACCTAGAGAGTATTTAAGTGAATCAAACGCGTAGTATTCTTACGAGACGAGATAGCGACTGCTTGCAACTCCTCTAAACGTAGATTTTGAAACATTCGGATGGAACAGAATTTGGTTGGACTTATTGCTTTTTCCAAGTCTTCCATGCTCGTTATGCCATTTTAGAATTAACTGTTCAATACATTGGTGGACACTTCGCGATGGTAAATATATAGTTCATGTGTTGAGTTAAAATTCTTCTTTAAATTTCAGCTCTTAACACACTTTCAAATTACAATGTACTATTAAAGAGCATTGTTCTTATATATTATAATTTTTTTCTTTTCAGTTTTTTAAATAACAGAGCCTTAAATTTTATTCATAAGTTATTCAACATTGGAAATGAACTATTCTCGAATTTTTGATCTGTATAATCGAACTGATTTAAAATGACAGTAAATGACAATTTTGAGCTTGAAAAACACCATCAACTGAAATTACAATTCACAAGTTTCTTTAAAAATATGCTTATATAGGAATCATTCGGGCACTTTTTATAACTCTGAGGTCCATTTCATTAAAAATAATACATAAATTTGATATTTCAAATCCAGAAGACTACTCCATTTCGCAAGTTTTTATATGAATTAACCATCATCGAATTCCCGGAAGATTAAATCGTTACAGAGTTGAGAAGACACGTTTATAACAAAACAACAATCAACAAGGAAAAACATATTTACGACCACAGAATTCTCAGCCAACAACCTTAGCACTACATTGTGTTCAAGCAAAGCAGAAACTACTTCCCTCTTTCACTTGCATTACATTAGAACAATGCTTCAAACGTTTCATGCAACAAAAGACTCCCTTTACTCCAAGACGTACCAAGATGATGATAATGTGAGTCGACATTATATAACAAGTCGCCTCAAGGTATTTGGCACTTACAGCCAAAAGAAACAGACGAAGCACTGCATAAGGCCTGTCTCGTTAGCTCTCTTCAGCCACTGGTACGACAGTTTCAAGGCAGACCGTGTAGAGACACTTAGGACAGATTGTTCTAGTTGTTGTTGTTAGGGCACATGCTCGTAGGCCTGTCAGATGTGTTCCACTTACTGCAACTCGCTTTTGCCTGTGTTTAGCCTGGAGTCGAGAGCACGCATTGTGGAAACCGTAACAGTGGGCTTGTGGGATCTTTTCCAAAGAGTCCAGGTTTAGCTTGCAGTGTGACTCTTGCCAGACTTTCATATGTTGAGCGCTAAGTAACCGTTAAGAGAACATCATTAAACGACATCGTTACGGTGGTGCAGGATTGCTCGTTTGCGGAGGAATTATTCTTTGTTCCAGAACTAACCTGCATGCTTAAATTGGAACCATGACGTAACCTAACATAACGCCATCCTGTACCCCCGGTGCCTATAACACTAAGTTATCTAAACAGTTGGATGAGCACAAGATGGAAGTAATAAAGAAAAAAAAGAAACAGAAAGATTGTTGAAAGAAAGAAAGAGACTTCAACCCATTCAGGGATCTCCAGAGAGAATCCCATAAATGTCAAATCTTACACGAATCTATTCAATTTTTTTCTGAAGTAGCAACTGGAGGGAGCGGACAAGAATACTTAAACAAATGGTGACAATGAATTGAACTTACAGGAAAATTAGATTACTAATTTAAAAGGGAAAAATGATAAATTGCATTGTGAACATCTGTATGACATGTATAAGCAAATAAACTATCGCTGCTGAGTCAAAAATAAGTAAGGTCCGTTTGGGTCCTGCGGTTTTGATTTCCTTCGTGAGAACTATACTTTTGAAGATATAATTTCGGCTGATTTTGACAAGTGGCATTCTGGCATCACCTTTGTCTTGATGTTTATGTCTTAAATGTCTTGGCATTTATGAATATGGTTTATTATTGAAACGATCTTGCAGCGTGAAAGGGTATTCGATGTTACTCCTGTACCATTATTCTTCGAGACTTGTTTCTGACTTTCTAATGTGCCATTAAAGAGTCAGTAGGTATTCGACGGTACATTGAAATGGAGATACCATCTCCCCATAGCTACAGCAAGGAGAGTTGGCCAGATGGAATCTGTGTAGTTATGTCGGGAATGGTCCTTGACTAGTGAAGAAAAGGCCATCCGCTCCGTTCCATTTGGCAGCGTAGAAAGTGACTTCTGGTATTATGTTGAATGTGAACTGGCCTGTTTCCCCTTCTTCCCATTTCTTTTGCTATCTTGTCAGCATCTCGGTTTGGAGAATGTTGTTCAGATGACATCTTGGAAGCTACATTATATTTCGATCTTCTTAGCATTAGCCGCTATTTTGGCTAGTTTGTCCACCGCTTCATTCCCGTCATAGCCTTTGCTTCGGTCACATCAAATCCTGTCGATACGGCTACATTCAGTGATAGAGGGGTAGTCAGCTGTACGCAAGAAGAAACCTACATTTACTTTGACACGTGAGGTTTTAATGTGAGGATTTGCAAGAAGAAGGGAGAATGTATCTCTTGCTAATTGGCTACATAGTGACTGGATCTGATGTAGGAAAAGAAGTTGCGTATTTGACTGCTCTATTGAGTGCAACACTTCACCTTGGAAGACTGTTTTCTTTCAATAGGCTGGTTGACCACTGGTGTGTAGTGACTGCTTCCTGCCTGACACAAAATGCAGTCCCTATTAGTGCTAAAGATTTGATCCATATGTATAAATCCCGAGTCCTAAATTCTGGAACCTACCATCTTCTAATGAAATTTGACGGGCTTGGAGATGTTTGTAGGGATGTGGCGTCCAGCCCGTAGCTCTGGGTTCATACTTGTATGGGATGATATGTGAAATATCATGTACGATTCTACTGAGTCTGTACAGTTCAGCCATTCTTGTAATCATCTGAAACTGCAGATGAAATGGAGGCAAGCTAAGGATGGCCTGAAGTGCTGAAGGTGTGGTCTTGTAATCTCCCGTAATTGCTAACAAAAAGCCTTTTTGGATGGAAGAGAGCTTTTTTGCTAATCTAATCGTTGGGTAGAGGCACCAAATTTCTGATCCGTGTGCAAGCATCCTTCCAATGACTGGTTTGTATAAAATGTTTCTATGTCAATGTGTTTTTACCTAGGATTTGCAAGCTATTTTGAGAAAATTGAATTTTTGTTGTTGCGCTTCCAATGTTAAATATTTCAGGTTGGTATTGCAATTCATATTATCATCAATATGGACACCTAGGTACTTAATGGCGTGTGTCTACTTTATCCTTTCTCCCTGCCAATAGATTCTGGTTCTTGTTGCCCATTTACTAAGTAGAATAAAGTTAGATTTACCCTGTACACCTCTAAATTATTTATGTTAGCCCAGGATATGAATTGTGCTATTAATTCTTGGGTATTTTGTCTTATATTTTCTTTTTGTTTTGACTTTAATGACCAGAGCGAAATCATCGGCTAATGCTTGGATAGTTGTATGGGCAGGCCAGATTTTACTAAGCAGATCGCTTACCGCTCAGTTCCAGAAAGGTGAAACACTGCACGATACTTGGGGTCAGACTTGCTTCTGTTCTCTTGTGGCCCAGCCTTCTTGGATGCCGAGAATTATTTTTCTGGCATGTAGCAAGTTGGCGAAGATGTTTCTTAAATTTTGTGGTCATTGGAGTTTATGTAGATATTTTACTGTTGAATGGTGTTGGATATTACCAAATGCCTCTTTAATGTCCACCGAAAGGACTAGAAGGTTTCTCCCCTTTTTTCCTTCATAAATTTTTTCTACAAGCTTTTTCAGATTGTATGGAGCTTTTTTCACGGAAACCGAATTTATTGTTGTTAATGAGATTTTTTGATTCTAGAAAATAGATAAGACGCTGTGTGAGTAATTTTTCTAGAACTTTTCCTACAGTGGGTAAGAGAACTATTGGTCTGTACGATGTGACTGATTTTGGGTATCTTTAAGTTTGTTTGAAATAGAATAATATTGCTTAGTTTAAAGGGTTCCGGGAATTTTTCAAGTGAAAGACATTTATTAAAATATTCTTTGAAAAGGGTTGGAAAATTCTTGTTTTTTATCTTTAGGATTAGATTATCAATACCGTCATATCCTGGTGCTTTTTCATGAGGAAGATTATTAATGACCTAGGTTAATTCTTTTTCCATGAAAGGGCAATCATTAAGAGTGGTGATAATATATTAAAAGTAGAGTTGAATTTGGGAATGGAAAAATTTGTTCTAATATATCCTGAGCTATTTTCTAGCGCCATCTTTCTGGATTGATATTATTTAAGACTGTTAGTTGAGATGCATGAATTTTTTTCCGAAAGGCAACTTTAAAACGTTTCCCATATGCATTTGAAGCTTCAGTGCATAAATATTTCCAACCAGTGCGTTTGGCTCTTCTGACTTTCTTCATTTTTTTTGTCTTTGTCTTCCACTGCGAATATTTTTCTGTTCTTTCTTGATCTTTGGGCCTTTCGTCTCAATGCCTTAATTCTTTTCTTTTCTTTTTTGTATTTATGATTTATCTGTCCACCAGGTTGGGTTTTCAGTCAATGGCCGTTTCTTGATTTTAAATGCTGTGTTGCTAGCTTGAACTATTGCGGTGCGTCATTCTAGAATAACATGTATGTTTGTTTCGTGGCGCCATGTTCGCAGAATTCGTGTTCATGGATAACAACATCCTTCCTCATCATTCAAACATCATAAACAAATGTCCTCGATCTGAAGATATCACCCATATGGAATGGCCAGCCTTCTCACCGGACTTGAATCTAGTAGAGCATGTGTTGGACATACTTGGTCGATGAATTGCATCCCGACAACCACCTCCTACATGTCTGCTGGAACTTCGAAGATTGATGTAATATCCCCCAAGATCAGATTGATAATTTGATACTCAGCATACCTAGGCGTTGTAAAGACTATATTGCATCATCTGGAAGACGTACTATTTATTAATTGTCATTATAATTTGCTCCAGAGAGCAAAAAATCGCAATTTTAATTAATGATATCAAATATATAGAATTATTTTGCTCTTAACCTTTTGTTTAATAAATAGGCTTTACAAATAAGTCAGATTTGTTTTGCTTCTGACTCTTTCTTTTCCTGAACTTGTATTGTCCTTAATTTATTGACATGAGTGTATTTTATTCTAAGTACAATGTATCATTCTACGCATATCAAATACCTTATTTTGCCACAATACAAAAGAAGAATTTAGTAATATCATCTATGCTTGTATTCAGAGATTCGATTTCAAAACCATTATCTGGAGTAGCTCATATTTCTTCATTTTCTTTTCGTCAACCGAATACTGAACATTTCTATTTATTGGCTATTTCTTTTTTATATCGGTTAAAAATTTTTCTATCAAAATTCTAAATTCTCTTAGTCAGAAAACATTAATGCATAAATAGTCTGATTTATAAAATTTGTTTACAAAACAACCATATTAATTCCAGAAATTTTTCTATTTCATCCGAATTTTATTCTGACTATTTGTCGTAGAATATTCTGATGCCAAATTTAACACTTTAATGCATTTTAGATAGTCTCATGTATAATTTAAAAAATGCATTTCACTTCCTAAAGATTAATTATGTTATTTTATAACGAAAAACTTCAGACTTTAGACACTTCTTTGGGATATTTTATTATCTAAATTTCCAGATAATCCAGAAATTCGAAGGTGTTAAAATCCTAATTTTCCAGGTGTTTCCAGAGGTTTGAACTTTTTAATGGCCTAGTTAAGGAAACAAATAATAATTTCTAAATTTCATTTAATTACTTTTGGATCGAGGTACGCAAAACCTTCCCATTTTAATTCTAATATTACAATTATTTTCACTAATTGAACTATCCATGAATTATTAGGTGAGTGCCTCCCATTAAATATCTCGGCATTACAAGTAAAATACATTGCTAAAAAGTGGTCATTATAATCATTTAAGAATGAAATAATTTTTTTCTGCATTGCAGCTCAAATTCAGGTTGAAACCAAATTTCCAGTGCATTCAGTGTTAGCCAGGGGAAATGATTTCCGAAAAACGATTCATTAAGATTGCCAAAGCAGCATTTTGTATCTAGAGAAAGTCGGCCTGTTTGGCGATGTTGCTTGTCAGCCAAGAGACCTTAGTGGCATTAATGAAAGAGGACTTTTCTTGAATTTCATACTCATTTCTGTATATTCAATTTTTTCCTTTCTCTAGCATTAATGAAATGCTGCATAACTTATTTCTCATTACATTTATTAACACCAAAAAAAATCTCTTGCCGGTGACTTTATTTTTGTGGTCTTTCCGTAGTTCGTACATGAAATTTAGTTTTATTTCGACCCTATTTCTTCATCGCAAATGCTTCCAAATAGAGAAATTTATTTTATGACAGCCTTCTATTTAAACAAAATATATAAAAATCGGCGGCATTATTGGGAGATACTTTGAATATAAAATCATTTGATATTGTAACCTGTATTGAGTAATTTTATATGACAAAATGTTGTTGTTTTGGTCAATTTAGTCGCTATTTGTTTTTGTTTTGACAACTGAATGGTAAAGAAGAGGCAAAAACTTCAAGTAAACACTTTGCGTTCAATGCAGAACGGACAGGCTTGATTTTTGCATCAGGAAAAATCGAATCAATCAAAAATGCAGCTCTTATTCAGGCTATCGTGCAGATTGGTATAAATAAACATTCTCTTTCTCCAATGAAAAAATAAGGATAACTCCGGTTTTATTAGCACAATAAATAGTGTGGAAGGCAGAATTAGAAATATTTATGACAACAAATTTCAAGTATAGAAAAAAGCATAAATTTCTTTTAATAATCTTTTTTCAAGTTCCTTTTTTAAAAGATTTAAATACAAATATGTGTATCTATGATTTCTTTACAAAGTCAGAAACAGAGAAGGAAACAACAAAACAAACAAACAAATTATTTCACCAAATTATTCAGAATTTTATTTTGGAAACAAAATAAAATTCCAAAAAAATTTTGGTTATCCTACAAAAATGAGATTGTATAATAATTTCAGAAAATGATGGAATTTTTAAGTAGAATGCCGTGTACCCTTAATCAATAAATCTCATGAAATATTGTAAATCAAACTGAAAATTTTTAAATACTCAAACCAATAATTTAATTCCATTTTAATAAAGCAAAGAAAGATAGAAAGGCATCTACAATACGTAACATATGCTATAGAAAAAAATATGTAGTAAGTTCTACAATTAATTCTAGATCAATGACTTTACTTTCTATATCATACTACCACCTGAACAGCCCCAAATCTTGTTTGTTAAGTGCATTTCGGGGAGGTTTCAATAGATTTCCACTTTATTCTTCATTGCTGTTTTACAATGATGGATCTAACTTGGCTCAACATAAAGTTCATCTTTAGAAACATCAACTCGTCTCTTTTCGTTGGCATTATTAAGCCACAATTTAAAAATACAAATGTATCTTCTTCTGATTCACTTTTTAAGGCTAGATGGGCTAGACAGACTGTCCTACCTTTTGTTTAGCTTTATACGCATGATGAAGTATATTTTAACCCACTTCAAAAAATAGAAGTTACTTATAGTCATATACTTTAATATTCTATTTAAAAACTTTCATTCAGTTTGAAATATTGCGCGCCAACGGCAAATGCATAAATAAGTAAATAAATAAAAATAAAAATGCTTACAGTAAATATAGAAATTGATCGCCACCATATCTCGTATATGCCTTGCTAGTTTATGAACAGAAGCCACATAAGCTTTTATGGTTCATCCCGTAGCTTTCGTAATGCCCCGTTAGGCCGGTTTCCTGGTCTATCAAATTGATTTCTTTTATCTGCTAAACTTATTACTTTAGAAAATCCCAAAAAAATCAGTAGAATCAAAGTTGGCAATCTACATGGCCAAAGGAATTACGTCTATACGACCAAAATGTGAATTTGGTCCTATCAGGAAGTCCAGAAGGACTTTTATAAAAAATACAATGTCTCCTACGTGTGCAGAAATGATTTTCGCTCATTATGGTTCTGATATCAAGTAATCCTGACAGATTAAATTTCTGAAACTCCAGATACGTTTTGTTTTTGAGATGATCCTGAACATCTATTGACCTATCAAGTGATCTTCTTTCTCTGTAAGTAAAATGAGTTGAATTGCATTTGGAACGATGAGATTCGCCAGATAAACGTGTTCTGTTGAAGGAATTAAATATTAACTGTTTAAATTTAGTATGCCTTCTGGAGTGAAAAGGGCTTCCTCTATTCATATTATAATAGTTAGTAATCGATGTTCATCAATATTTCATTTCACACTTTTGATACCTGCTTTTGACACTCTGAATGTCGTAACGATTATGCTATTGCAAAATGATATGGTTGACGTTGGATTTTGTGCAAAGTATTTTTCAGTTAGTGAAATTGCATCTTCTTTAACCGTTTCTTTGCATGAACTCATACTTGAATTGCCTGCTAATTAGTTGAGTGCAGTTCTTGACTGGTGATGAAGTGTTGATAATGATACCTATCTTAGACCTTATCAAACATACCAGTTTCCCTAGGCTTCAGGTTTTTAATTTGGAGTTTAGTGGCGCGAAAGCCCTCCTTGAATTAATTGCACTTAACCATTAGGTGAATTGTGGCAGATACAAAACGATGCGAGTAAATATACGATATTCTTTTCCAACTTTCTGAGAAACCGATGTCTAACCATGTTCAATTTTTCCTAAAAACGATCAAAAGAAATTAAAAAAATACTGATTTACTAATGAAATGACGGAGCATGTGTTGAGCATCAAATTAAAGTTGATTTGTGTTTTTTTTTCTTTTCAGGGTTTAAAAATGAAATCAAGTAATGTTGTAGAGGATTTTTCAGAAACACCGAATAGATTTTCCTTGTCAGGTGACTTTCCAACACATCAACACTGGGCAATCACTCCTAGCCGAAAATAAGTTGATTGCCTTGTTCTATATCCGCAAGTTAGATGCATGCTAAGAATGGTTGGAAGACATCTCACAAGTAGGTAGTGACGGATTTACATGCATTCTATTCAATTACTATTTCTTCATTTGTAAAATGTTAGACGAATGAAGAGTAGTTACGATAGTGTTATTTATAGATTTCCGATGTTATGACATTCGACACTGCTTGTCACAAGATAGCCCGATGAAAATAATATCATTATATGGAAATTATCTAAGTCTTTCTAATGCTTTCTTTTTTATGTATATAAGGAATTTGCAGGCGTTTTGATATAAAGTGAAGTCCGATATAACATGTATATTCAAAAGGGCATCAATTTAAGAATGTGCACTTATAGAAGTTTAGTAGTTTCCATAATATTTAAATCTGTGCAAAAAGAAAAAAAACTTCATTTATAAAAATTCAGCTTTCATACCTTATTTTAAAGAGATAAGAATTTTAATCAAACAAATCTATCTACAAATAAATTCAAAACATTATTTTTTAATCCTTATTGACCTACACAGTTTGTCAGCAAAAAATATCCCAACATTTCATATTACTAACCATATTCAAACGCTAAGAGTAAGTAAAATGTGCAATGCATTTTTCTTAAAAATACATCAAGAGTATTTGAGTAGTGGGCAGTCTTCCTATTTATTTTTACATTCGTTTTCAATTTTCTTCAGCGTTTCTTCTTTTAAACAATTTCACTCACTGAGGACTCTTGGGATATAAAATGTTTTATTGTTTTACACAAACTGACCGGAGATAAGATAATTAAGGGGTCTTCCCATTGTACACAAATATAAAAAATGTATTGTTTTTTCATCTCTTTCCTTCACTTCTTTATATTTCATAAATTGATTCGATTATTTAACAATGTATATGTTTATCGTTATTAAAAGATTATCGCTGGTAGTACAAGTTCGAAATGTTTGTCAAAATATTAATTCAAAATAACTTTTCTTACTTTTATGTTCAATAAAAGAAGAAAAAGAAGAGAAAAAGGTAACATAAACAAAAGTTATTTCTTTTTAATTTCGCTTTAATGAATAAACCACACATATACTCATTTGAAGTTTGCTTCTTTACGATGTTTCGGTATTTCGTAATATCGAAGCATGTCATTGTCTAGATTAAATAATTGATCGAATATCTTGAGGAACATAAAATAATGACAATTAACAGTTAACTGTCATTAACTTTTGTCTTTATCAATATAATATGATTTTTATCATGAAATATTCTTCAAGGAAAAATTTATAGCATTTACAAAAACATTTTAATAAGGTATTTACTTTCAATTGCTGTTTGGTAGAATAGTTCAAAAATATTAAAACTGATTTATACAGCTTTAAATTTCGTATTTAGTTTTAAAATCTAAAGTCAGTATTTAACTCATTCATACTTTTATTATTTTATTAGTTATTTCATATTTTGTTTAATTATAATTTTATAGCTGTATTCTCTTGTATTTTTTAATCATTTTTTTCAAGAATGCTTTTTATTATTTTTTTTATAGATGAAGGGTTTCCCAGAATTTTCTGCATTATTAATTAGTTCAAAGCTAATTAGAGTAGAAATAATTTAGTTCTAATGAAAGCAAATTAGAATCTATTAGCTGAATTTTTCTTAGATTCAGAAAATGAAAATGCTACATCAGTATCAAATCATTAATCCAGAGCAGTTTCTCAATATCTCTTTCATTTTCATTTTAAGATATTTTCCAAGCTAATGTTGCTGCATGACCACCGAAAAAGCTGAAAATGACCGCTTTAATATTTTACGCACTGAAATGACAGAAATTTGTATCCGAGTTTTTGGATCCTTCTCGGAACAAAATTTTTGCTCTTTTCTATTAATTAAATTTTAAAATATGAATATAGCAACAAATTAAAATCATAACAATCTTTTTCGATTTAAAAAAACACTTTTTTACGTATATTAAGTAATAGATTAATACAAATAAAGAATTATATTCATTGATTTCTTATATCGAGATATATACCAAAAATGTTGAGGCTCATTTATCATTCGAAGACTTGGATTTTGACTACTTGTAATTCAACATCTGTCTCGATGAAATAGGTATAATTTATACATACTCAAGATGATTTAGTTAGTAGACTTCGAATTTCTATTTCAAATCGGCTGTGGTAACAATTTAGAACGAATAGAGTTATGATGTAGAGACGACCTTTTGCATGAATAATACTAAATTTCTAGAGATCATTTTTAAGACGATCAAAAGTTTTGTTTTCGATGTACGATGATTACCCTCCAAGAAACTTTCTTGCTAATTTCTTCTAAATTGTTTAATGCAAGTTTAAGTACATGAGCCTTTTTCATTACGTTAGACTATTATCGTAATTATTTATTTTATTTTATTGAACCCTCACTCTCAATTTTTATAATAATCTCTCTTAAGCAAAAATTAATTTTTTTCAATAAAGCACAATAGAAAAAATGTAAAATAATCATACAACTTGCTAAACTTTTTTATATTAGTAAGGTACTTATTTTGATACAAAAATAATGGGAACGATATTTTTTGTCCATTTTACTTTTTTGTAATTATGTACTCTTTGTATATTGGAATTTGATTGAGAATTTCTCGGATCAAAAGGTAAGATTTTCTGCTATGTGAATTTATCAGCATATTTTTATTGCATAATCGTTTTTAACAGCTTTGAATTTCGAGACATAATATCGAAGCTCATAAACACAGGGCTTGATCATAGCACCAGCGTCGTGCTTTCTTCTTTTGAATATAGAATTTAAAAAAGCACTCTCTACGGTGCAATGACTTCGCAAGAGTCCGTGAAGAATTCACACGAGTTGTTTTCGTTTTGAAAAAATGAACAGCTGCAGAAAGGGATTGAGAATGAGGTAATATAAGAGAAAGCAACCCTGCCGATTTTTAATCCCTATCATTTTTTCCTCGATGAAAGCAAAGCAATCAATGAGCAGGGATAAACAATAGGAATTGTGAGCAACGAGGGATTCCTCTCTTGAGACTGAAGCTTTTAGGAGAAATAAAAAAGGAAGGCATTTCTCGTTCTCTGCTTGTGAATGGTTAGCCTCCAATCGATCGAATGGGCTTCTAATTTTAGAAAAACAATGTTTTCTCTGAATAATTCATTCGAGAAGAATTCGGATGAGTGAAAGTTGAATGAGATTAAAGACACCATACTTCAGACTAAAAAAAGAATTATTATATTGTTTGCTCTAATAGTATAGAATCAACTCTTAATCGTTCAATGAGATGTTCAAAGTGAACTCAGAACCTTAAACTTCGTTTATGCTTTCATCGCATCCTAAATAACCTGTTAAGAGATAAAATTGACTCAGATGCAAGAGATTTTCAACAAATAAGCAATGTGGAGTTTCGAGTATTCATTTCAAAAAGAGGTTTCGAAAATGTTGAAGAAATGATATTGAAATCAATGTTATGTAAAATTAAGTATTAACATGTTAACTATTAACATTTGCTGTTGAGAAAAGAACTACAAAGGTTCACTTTAATCCTGGTCCATTTGCTAACTAATAATTTATAGAGTAAGGCATAAACTTTCAACTGGGAAAAAGTTTTAAAAGATGTAAACATTATTTTTTATGTAAATAATCAGTGATGTAATAATGAAAGAACCACAAAATCTAAAATTTTACACAGCACTCCGGTCCTAATAGAACTTTAGAAAAAATCATTGATGCCCTAAAACATATAATAAAAGTTAAATTTTATGAATAAAATTTACTGAGTAATAGCTATTTAAAGAAAATGGGAACTTGTACATACTTATTTGAATATGTATGAATTTGAACATTCATATTTCAAGGAAATTTATTACATTTTGAAAAGTAAAATGTTTATATAGTATCAAAAATGCCATCACCTTTTTTATTGTTTTAAATATTTAATAGAAAAACGTAGAACAGTTATCCAATTTGTATACAAAAAGTAATTTAAAAATAAAGCAGTTTGTACGGCAATGATGGAAAAATGTAATCATATTATTACAAGATGAAATATTATTTAAAATACTACTATAACGCTTTAAAATACTACCATTTTTGAGAACTTGAAAGTCATTTTACCACAATATTTGTTTGAAAAATTTCTTTTGGTTGAAATACAAAAACTAGAGCTAAATACATATATTAGGCAACATTAGTGGTGTAACACTCATTTTCCCATAAAATTTGTTCTAATAGCTATTTATCTTTTGTAAAATTTATTCTTTCAGTAATTTCGAATGAAATAGCTTAAAGCACATAAATCTGGTAATCATACGAGTTTCTCCCAAGGTTTCCGTCTCTAGTAATATTATTTTCATCAAGAAAATCAGTGGCTGAAAAAATTCACAAGCCCCATCCGGTGAAACCAAAGATCTCCTTACGAAACAAACTCCTGCTAATAATCAGATAAGAGTCCTAATAAAAGGACTACTTTGCATCCAATCCATTTCAATTGAGCAAAAACGTTGCTCTTACCTATAATACGCATAGATTTAAAATACATGGAACTTTAAGTTAAATAAAAAATAAATTTTAAAATTGCATTCATTGTGATATATCAACAAATGATTCCTTTAATTTACAAATTGTTATATAGAAATCAAAGTTTTATCCCGTTTTTCCCATACTTTCTGAAAAAATTCTTTCACAAAAATAATTTTTACCCCCATCTTAAAATTCGGATCATAATCTCTTTCACTCAACTTTTTGCTAATTTATTTTTTATTTTTAATAAATTTTAGGCTATATCATTCATGCATAATTTGAATCATTGCTTTCTTTCAAAATCTTTTACTAGTACATTAATTTATTTTTAATTATACTTGCTCTAGTTTATTTTACAGGAAAGGCTCTTTAAGACATTTTAATAAAGTGTGGCGTCTCCTTTTAAATGTTTCTTGCATCACTGCATAGATTCAAAGAAGTATATATATATATATATATATATATATATATATATATATATATATATATATATATATATATATATATATCGCAATTGCTTTACGTAAACAAAAGAAAATTGTTAATGCTTTACGTGGGATTAATAAGTATCTGGAAGCTTTTAATAGAAACACTGTTATTCCTGTGAAAAAACGACATTTAAAAAGCCTGTTTTTATTTATAAAAAGAAGATCGTCGAGATTCTGAAAGATCTTAATCTCTTACCGAATAGAGGGTGCACAAAGACCTGAATAGAATTTGATATCTTATAGGGAAAAGAAAACCTGCATTTCTCCCAAAATTCAGAATAAAAATTTTTAAAAACGAAACTCCTCATCATTTTTTTTTTCTTAAAAGGGCATCACTATTAATATTGGCGACGTAATTTTCTTCAAAAAGCTCTGTTCTGGAAACTTGCTTGTAATAGTTTCTCCTCGAAAACAAGCTCAGCAAATTCTAAAACTAAAAAATTCTTGCAACTATACCAATAACATCAGTGCATATGTTGTTATTGTTACTTATGGTACTTGCCATGGACAAGCCCCCTGCTGATACAGTAGCATATTTAAACCGAATGGAGCGTCTCTTGTTTTTGAAGTAGCGCGAACTACAGCCAAGAGCACGACTTAGCTACACACTCACCACGTTTGCTTGCACAGCCCCTTTTTACAGGGGGGTACATCCACAGATCTCACAGATAGGACACAGAAGAACAACCATGCCTGAACAAGGACTCGAAACCGGGACTCCCAGAACACGAGGAAGACGCGCTCCCTCTGTGCCAGAAAGCCGGCTCAGTGCCTCTTCCTCGCAATAGGCGATCATTTCTTGAGGAGATTTCAAATCTCGCATCAAAATTATTGATTTTTGAAGTGGAAATTTCTCAGCACAGAGCACTTTGTGCTAAACTTCCATTCTACAAAACTATGCCTGCCCCGTTAAGCAGATTTTGTGAAATTGATAGAAAATCCTTAAACTCCAAACTAGCCCAGATGCTTTAATTGCTTGGATTTTGGACATTTAAAAGCTGCTTGCAACTGGATTCTTAAACGTGCCTGTTTCAGAGAAAACGGCCTCGACAATCTATTGTGTGGCGCCCAGAAGATGGAAAGAAAATCATGTCTTTTTTCTCACTCCTGTTAATTTAAGAAAACGTTATCGCCCTTAAAACCAAGTAATAGATTTCTTATTTTGAAGACAAATATATATATATCAAATACCTGCAACAGAAACTAACTATTCGTTTGCCATCAAAAATCTATTCTTTATGACAAAAATAGAAAAAAAATCATTACTGATAAAATGTAGTAGTTTTCTACTTCAGGAAAAAATATTATAGATCCAAAAATTGCGCATTCAATTTTTGATCAGGTCCTACTTCTTGCACCCATTATTCAAACATAACAACAGATTTCCATTCTACATTTTTATTTAACTTCCGATTCTTTTAGAAAAAATAAAAATATTTTGCTATAGCTTCATTCTTTTTAACCTTATCGGCGTTTACATTTCCAGATTTATACGGTTTCAAAATATTTACAAAGAAAAAATAAACCTTAAAGAATCAAAAACTTATAATAGATAAATAAAATTTATTCAGAATAAGGGGAATTTTTCTGGCTCCTGGACTACAAACTTTTAGAGTCCTCTCCTTCTGTTACAGTCGATGATTTTCGCCATTTAAAAGATTAAAAATGGCTTCAAAGTTTATAATGAAATCAAATCACTAGCTCTATATTCTGAATCTGAATCAATGCTTATAGAAAATATTTTCAACTGCAAAAGTGACAATGAGATTGACGCTGTACACTATAACCCAAGCGAAACCACTGAAAAAATCTCTACCATTTTTTGATCTACGACAATAGCTACTACAATAACCCTTTATAAATCCCATCTCTTGATTAAACTTGTTTGAAACAAAAACGGAACAAAGTCTATTACGAAAGACTGATTTTGACTTTTCATTTTTACCATGAGAAGTACCTTTTTCCTTGAAAAGTACTTAAAAATAAAATTAAGAGAAAGATTGCAATAATTTTTGTGACTATTTTCTACTAGAGATATTTGGTTCTGTGTAATAAACTTTTTTTTACTTCTAAATATAAT
The DNA here is from genome assembly GCA_026289955.1 of Argiope argentata. Lineage (NCBI taxonomy): Eukaryota > Metazoa > Arthropoda > Arachnida > Araneae > Araneidae > Argiope > Argiope argentata. The sequence continues at coordinate 647,665 of JAOUZG010003378.1, forward strand.
CTATACAGAAGGTATTTACGCATTTTAGTAAGATTTCGATAAAGAATTTTTAATAAAAAAACAGATGTTTCGGAATACAAGTTTTTACAGTTACGCAGTCTATTATTTTAAAAGAGAAATAAAATGCTCTTGTTAAATTTGCTTTTTATTAAATGGTGAAAAATCAGCACATTATTAATCGACAAGGGAAAAAATTATAATCATTGTTTGTACAGAAAAAGAAAATTATAAAAGAATATCCGGAAAAAAGACGTACTCTTTCAAATATTTCTGAAGTAAAATCTCTCTTAAGCATTAAGAGAAGCTCTCCAAGCATTAAGAAATTAAATAAATTACATTTTTTTTATTCCAATGAGTTTCAAAGAATGAAACTTTATCAAGACAAAGCTACAAGTTATACTTCGAAAAGCATTTCTCGAAGGTTTTGCTTCTAAACTTTTCAAATTTTCCTGAAAAGTTTCCTGACGCTGCGCCAATAGTATGTTATGCCTTTGATTTATTGGAAGAGGCTTTTTTGAATTCACCCCTATTGATGGACTCTGGAAAGATAGTCCTTAAAAAGATTGTTAAATAAATCATATAAAAATAATTTTTCTATTTTAAGTATTAATTTAATGGCTATGAAATCGTTCTAAAAATGTGCCACACCTTCTGTTATTCCTTTAAATTTTAAACTCGAACCTGTTTCAAGTAAGAAGCTTCTATTTTTCTAAATTGATGTTTTCTGATATTTTGGCAACTATAATTATTACTTTTTAATTAGTCATTGCTTTTTTTTCATAACAATTTTATCGTTCACGTTACTCATGTAGGACTGTTTTCTCTATTCAAATATTTTTTACATCACTTATATTGCGGAAGTTCACCAAATCTGGCTTTTGCTCCATAAATCTGACTAAACCAACCTATATTCCCTATAAAAATATACTAATCATTTGTCTTATTAAAATTCTCAGTTTTATGATCTACGGATCAGGTTATATATGATAATTGCAAGTATTCTATCTAGTCTATGACTTTGAGCTCAGATTCCAGTTGAGGGCTTTACGAACTTTACTTTTCCATAGTTTATATGTTATTTATAAAGCCCCATATTTAGAAAACTGAAAACCTATCTGGAATATTTTTAATAAAAAGGGATTCTGAGCATCTAGCGTATGCTAAGACACTTAACTCATTATTTGGAGTATTTTATGCAAATATAACATCATATATTCACTCGTGATTCATGCGGGAGAGATCCTTCCTTCGATTGAAAGAAGTTTTAAAAATAGAGAAACTAAGGAAGTCTGGTTTCATGAAGGAAGGCAAGAACTACAGGAGCATCCATTTCAGCTCCAGAAATTTATCAATGGCGTATAAAACTTGATTGGCATTTGTCGCGAACTCCTATACGACTAAAGAGTCCTAGAGCGTTTATGGATGAGTTTTCGTTCAAATACTTATATATTCAGTTTCGGTTGATAGCGTTACTACATACCGATACCTGCACTAAAACCGATACCTGCACTAAAAAGGGTTTCATTGAAAATTTCATAGATATGAGTGATGTATAAAAAATGTAGAAGATAAGACTTTCTTCTAAGGGGAAACCTAAATCATCTTCATGTTGAAATATGTCTATTTTTTTTTCAAAATGATTGTTGTTTCCACGAAAAATCTGAAAGTGGTAGGTCAATTTAAGCTAATTTCAAAATATTATTGTTCTGAAGATACGACCGTCATCTAATGAATTGTTCCTTTCGCAGTCGTTAGAAACTAATCATTACTTCGATGCTTCAGAGCATCGGCACTACCGGAATATGCAGCACCATGCGAGATAATGCTATCCTTGCACCTATAATATGCTGCGGTAAATTTGTGGGATATGTTCTCCTTTTGCACGATGAACATGAACACGATTTGCACGATGAAATACATCGCGCAACGAACTTCAAAAACAAATCTCCAGAAAATGAGGATATTAACTCGAAATCGTTAACCGCACAAGTGCTTCTAGGAATACCACTACGACATCTATTGGCTAATCCGTTACTTCATTCGAATTTGATGCAGCACTGCCACAGCTAAAGTCTCCTTTTCATTTCACCTCACCTTATAATTATTACAAGAGGAGGAGACACTTTAGTTGACAAGTCTTCTTCGATTTACCGCCTCAAGACGATATCGCGTATAGTAAGTTAGAAGAATCGGGCTTTCACACCTACCAGTCTGCCAGAAAGGTGTCTCTAGTTGCAAGTTAATGAGTTATAAAAAATCAGTTACCTGAATTCTAGCATGCTTGGCCTATAGGTTGTTTACTAAAATATTTGAGTTTTTTCTTCAATCTGACTCATGTCAAATCTGTATATAATTTTATCGGAGTTCCGTTTCGTTGCAGAGAAGTTAATGAATGCCATTGCTATAGTGATACACTCATTGACTAATAAATTAGAAACCTTTGAGATCTGCATTTGAAGGCGTGTTAGGGATGAAATATGCAAATTTTTTGCTATGATGGGGGTTACACGTGGTTAGAATTCTAGTATAAGTAAGGTGTAAGAGTGCTTTTTGCGATGAATGAAGTAAAATGGGAAAAATCACCATCAAATCTTTCACCATTTGAAAAAGGGCTTATTGTTGGTGTTCGTTTAGCAGGTGCCTCGATTTCGAAGACGGGAAATATCTCTGGGTTTTCAAAAGCAGCCACATCAAAGGTTTTCAAAAGTTGGAATCAGAACTCACAGTCCTTCTCTAGAAGACGTTCCTGCGGTTCGAGCACAGTTTTTCCAAGAGCGTGATCGGCGTCGTCTCCGGCGAATCGTACAAACGAACAGAGACTCTACTGTAAATCAACTGACACAAAGCGTCAACCAAGGCTTTTCCCAACAGATTTCAGCTCAAATCATGCGCAGAGAATTTCAGAGGATAGGAATGCATAGTCGAGTGCCTGTGAGAAAGTCACTCATTTCTACCCGACACGCAAAAATTCGTTTGCAGTGGTGTCAGGAAAGAAGACCCTGGGCATTTGAGATTTGGGAACGGGTGATGTGACCGGATGAATTACGCTACACCTTATTTTGCTCTGATATAAGACGTCGAATTTGGAGAGAATCCCACGAAGCCATGAATTCATCTTGTCTTACTCGCACTGTGCAAGGGTCTGGAAGGAGTATCATGATATGGAGCCTGCTCTGCTGGCATGGAGTTGGAGCCCTGATGTTCATCAAGGATAAACGAACAACCATGAGATACCAAGATATACTGGCAGATCAAGTGCACCCTGCCATGTTGCATTTTTATCTTGATGGCGACGGATACTTCGTGGACGATAATGCAACTATGCATCATGCCAGAAATGTTTAAACTTGGTTCGCAGAGCAATCAGTCTGATTTTTAATACTTTAAACCTTCCCTAGCTACCACATAGACCGGATCTTAACCCCATAGAAAATGCATGGGATATGGTGGAAAGACGCATCCGACAGCTCTCTCCTTTTCCATCTAATTTACAAGATCTAAAAAGCTGCATAGCCAATGCATGGCCTTTTCTGGATGTAAATGCACTCCAGAAGCTGTAGAGACGATGACCAGACGAATCAGAGCAGTTATCTGTACAAAAGGTGGTACAATAAAATATTGATATTGGATTTCTAATTCATCGGCCAGTGAGTGTATTAGACGTCTGTTTTGGTTTCAATAGTAAGTTCTTAAACATTTCAACTATAACAGGTTCCAATAATAGGGATTAAATTCTGAAACAACACATTGTTTTCATAAGGGCTGCGACTTGAGCAGACTTTATTTTCAGAATGAACCTACTCCACCATGGATGTATGATTTGAAGAAGCTATCATGCGTTTAGAATGATCGATTTTTTCCCCTTGAACCCAAGGGAACATGAACGGTACATAAAATTAAATAACGAATTGAAACCTGTTCTCCACTTCCTATATATATTCTGATGATTCACATAGCTTTGAATAAAAAACGCACTGGCCTACTTCTGGACAACACCATAGTTTAGGGATTAGTGGGTTAATGTGCTGCACTGAATGTTTATTACACATGGCAAAAATGTTTCACCGTATTTTCAATGCGAAAAAAGTGCTATTAGTATTTCTGCTCGAGACATATTGCATTCTTCAATGTATACAGAGAGCATCTCTTTTATTTTATTGGGTAAAAATGGTACATTTGAGGTTAAAAATCTTTCATGTATAATTTTTTAATATAAAAAAAAGTTGTGAAAGGCGTTTTAGGCGTGAAAGGGCTAATCATAAAGTCATAAATAAAAAGAGTTTTGTTGCTTAAAGACTGTACAATGAAATTAAATTCTCGTTTATAAATTTTTAACCATTCTTTTTTTAGTTTTGTTTGAGTTTTGGATCTGAAAAAAATCTCCAGAAGATTAAAATTAAATAAATAAATAAAAACTCTCGGAAATTTAAAGCTGAAAATTGCAGTCTTTTATTCTGAATTTTTCTCATAAAAAAAGATAGCTATTCTACTGTGCAAATCATTATAAATAGATAAAACTATGTTGTTGCATCTATAAATTCTGTTTCTTCCCTTTCTCGGAAAAATTTTGCCTGCTCTCATTAAAAAGAAAGGAAAATAGAAATCTGAATGCATGCGTAAAAGAAAAAAAAAGATAAATCAAGAAAATAACTTGCTATAGGTTGGTAAAATCAGGTTGATTAAAAAGTGACAAAATATCTGTGTTTTATACGACTTTTTTTAGGGTTCTGGAAGATATTTTTCTTAGAAATGTCTTGGAATACAGTCGTTTTTGTAAGATTGCCATTTTATTCTTAAATATTTTTTAAATATTAAAAAAAAATCAAAAGTTTTACAACGGATTGAGATAATTTATTGTGTAGACTAATTAGTACAGTACTTCATTGGTACAGTCATATAATAGGCTTTAAAATTGACTTGTTAGAAATTTATATATAGCGCATTTATTGTGTAGACTAATTAGTACAATGCTTCATGGGTACAGTCATATAATTGGCCTTAGAAATGACTTGTCAGAAATTTATATATAACGCATTTATAATGCAAATATTTCATTTTTGCATAATTTATTAAAACTAATTCGCATAGGTACATAAGAATAGTTAATATAATCTCAATGTTATTATTTTTACATAAATACCAAGAATATTCTATGAAAGAAACTATTTCTGAATTTTTGTCATCAAACTTAATCGCATTTGCCAAATTTTATTATTTTATTTTACTATTTCAGATCTTTCGCTGTTATTTAATAGAACTTTTACACTGCTATTAAACTAATTAAACTTTCGAAGTGATAATCAACAGTCTATTAAATCAGAATGAAATTTGCCATCTTTCATTTTGCTTTGTTCTGCTTTAATATGTCTTATTTCGTACTCATTCAAAATTTTTATGACATATGCTAGAATAAAGGTGTCCTTATCTTATTTTGATTTATAATTTTTATGGTACCATTTAGAGACAAAAGAATAGACTAATTTTTGATCCAATAGGAAGAAGGCTCTCTATACTCAACGAATCTCTTCAGCTATCTGCACTGAAACTACAAAATTTGAAATATTTATCTGCATAAAATTGAATTTATTTTCATGTGGTTAGTTTCATTATTGCTCATGCTTTTGGTATTGTAAGCTATTTTCTCTCGTTTAAAATAAGCTTTGTAAGTGAAATGAAAATTACACAAAAATTGTAGGCTAATGAAAACTCAAAGAGTTTCATTGTACATTAAAAGCTGATCAGATTATAACATGTGGCATTTCTCATTTGAATTTAGAATCTTATCATGTTTCCTTTCAATTTCAGATTATATATTTAAAAAGGATTCGATAGTCGCATTGTACTTATTTTTTTAATCGGTGAATTAGAAATTGTCATGTTGAAAACCCACTTATAATGTATTAAATATTCTTTTTCTTTTTATTTCAGATGGATCGAAATACTCGTTTCTTTATTGAAAGAAACGCCCACTGTGTCACAACAAATTATTTCAAAGAAAGCCAAATTTGAATATATTCTGTTTTTCCCGATGCTAGCGGTGGACCTCAATATAAATTTCTAGTGATTTTTTTAATTATTACTTTCAATTGTATAATATTAAGCAATGTCATCCGCCTCTAAGCCGTCACTTTTACATAATACATCCAGGCCAAATGAAACCCTATCAGTATTTTCTGAGGAGCTTTGCTTCAATTCTACCAATGTTACTATCCCATGTGGAACTCACACGACTTCGCAGCCCAGTGCCTGGATTCTGCCTTTTTCGTTGTGGTTTAGCATTTTCATTGGCGTTATGATAGGGCTCTGTATTATTCTAACCGTAGCTGGCAATATCCTGGTCTTGTTGGCGTTTTCTGTTGAAAGGAGCATCAGGCAACCAAGTAATTATTTCATCGTTTCCTTAGCTGTCTCTGACCTTTGCATTGGCGTCATATCTATGCCTTTCTATGCTGTGTATGTTTTGATGGGGAGGTGGGACTTGGGCCCAATAACATGTGATCTTTGGTTAGCTACCGATCATACAGTATGTTTAGTATCCATCTACACAGTTCTTTTAATCACCATTGACCGGTTTTGTTCAGTGAAAATTGCAGCTCGTTATCGGAGCTGGAGAACCAAAAACAAAGTGATCTGGATGGTAGCTGTGACATGGATAGTTCCATTTTTGGTATTCTTTATCAGTATTATGGGATGGGAGCACTTTATAGGGTACAGAGATCTAGAAGATGGTGAATGCGAAGTTCAGTTTCTGAAAGATCCAATTTTCAATACGTCGCTCATCATTGGTTACTTTTACTGCACTTTGATCATCCTCTTCTGGCTTTATTGGGGAATATATAGGTATGTTATATTTGAATTGAATTTTTTATTCATAACAATTAGTTTTATTTGATCATCACATGACACAGATAATTCTGTGTTTTAGATTCATCTAGAATTAAGGCAAATTTGAATGCTTTTTAAATGAAGTACTAAAGAACCTTTCTCATTTGAGAATTGTTCAGGATGCTTTGTTTAAATGTTTAATATTAATACAGTGGCTACAATCTTCTAAAGTTAAATGCTGCTTGAATCCAACTGACTAAACAATTGTCAATACAGTGACCGCTTATCAAGGTATAAATGCAGCAACAATGTGAATGGATCTCACATCTTGATTCTCAGGTCTACATTGATAATTCATCTTTCCGTCTGACCAAATCTACTCGATAGTATACACTCTATTGTATTTTAAAGCACAACTAAATTATTATAATATTTAATTTTTCATTACCTAAATCTCGACAAATGACGTGAACTTTCTAAATGAAATACCTATTGTATATTGTAGCACATGAGTACATTTATCCTTAATATTTAGTAGGTAAGTCATAAACATATTGCTTCGTTATGAAAAGTTATTTTGCTTTCTATACTTTATATTCTTTATTTCAGCTATTAAATCGTGCAGATGTCACAAGTGAAATATATATTTAAAAATAATAATAATTTACTTTTAACATCGTCTCTTATACACAGAGATTATACTTTTTTATTTGCTTTTCTGCTACTTTTGTTGTTTTGTTTAAATTTTTATTCTTTTTGTCGTTTGTTATATTGGAGTTCAACAAAGGTAGATGGTTTCAAAAATGGATATATCCTCGAATTTTATTTCTTACTTAATGCTTTCATAAAGGATGCAGATTTGAATATATCTTCATCTAAAACTTATTTCAGAATAGCTGAAGTTCGACTTCAGAAAAAAAAAGAAAGTTATTGCAGATTCTGTTAGATAATCCAGGATATAGCTCTATTCATATTTTGGGAACAAAAACAAAAAGATTTCAAAAATCGTTTATTTTTTACAGGTACATCTCTGAGCGTTTTTAATTTCTCAATATTTTCCCCTTTTTAGAGAATGGATGCAATCATTTTTATAATTTAAAGTAAAGTACGGTCAGTGATGAGGGCTTTTCAAACATTAGAAGAGAGGAGAAATCTCAGCTGTCCAATGAATTACCATAAAACATTTTCATCAAAATACTCCACATTTATTTATTTATTTTGAAAAGCATACCACAATTTCCTAGATAAAAGTCATTTGTAGATACCAATGTAATCAATCTTACTTGCATATTTCTCCTATATTTAATTCTTGAAGGGTATGCACGTTTTAAAAGGCATTTTTAGACTGGTAATTAATCAAAAATCACAATTAGGAAATTCTGGATAAGAGAAGCGAAAAGACTTTAAAAAGGATCTTTTTTATCGGATAACAATCTCTTCTGATAGATTATGAGTTAAAAAGGCAGACCATTTTACCTTTTTAAAAAATTAAGAATTAACACCTCAGACAAATACTAAAACATATTAGAAATTAGAAATATGAAAATGCAATCATATAAACTTTTTGCTGCATTTATCTTTACACGCAGTTTTCATTACCTAGCGTATTAACGAAAATACGACGGGTTGCTAAATATTATTTGCTTTTGCAAATGCCCCAAGAAAAAAAAACTCTACGCTAATTTTTATTTTTCCTCCAATTTACAAAAGACGAAAATTGTTGACTGGATATCAAATAACTTAAAAAGACAAATAAAGAGTTTATTATCATTCATAAATGAAAGAGCTTTATTTTATGTTGTAATAACAATTACAAAAAAATGAGTTCTGTTTATTTACTTAAGACGTTTTACTTCATTTGATTTATTCGTTAGCTTTGCCCTGTTTAAAAATGTATTTTTTAATTGAAATTTTTCTCTAAACTTTCAATAATGCGTTTGAAACTTGCAAATTAATTAATCGGCTAAACAAAGATATTCTGGATCCTACAAATTTGTCATTAACTTAAAATATTTGGCTTCTTCATAACAGATGGAAGTGCGTATTTTCCCCATTTTCTTAATTATACATCACTTAATGAAAAAATATTAATTAAATATTACCATTTTGATAATAATCTCAGACATAATGTAAAGTACTAGAGAAAAAAAAACACCTCACCAATCAATTTTACAATTGAATTTAAACTGTGAGGCAGCAAGTATAAGCGAAGCAATGATAAACAAGAAAACACTACCTTCGGTTTGCTAGATATTTTCCTGTCAAAGATTTTGAATGCAAAGTATGCTTTGATTAAGAAAAAATTAAAATTAGAAAAATTAACCATGAATCTAATGCTTTTATTTCATTCCTGCTGAATTATGAAATACAGCATAAGGCAAAAACAAAGATGCATTTTCAACTGCTCTTCTGAAATTCAGACTTTGAGCATCTACAATTAACATATTCACAGTATTATTTTTGAGTGAAATTCCATTCTCACACGAAAATCAACAAACACTTTTCTTTATAAAGTTGCCAAAAATATATTTCAATAGAATTTTTCCGTGCTTGGCCATACATAATGTCTTTTTTAAAAACCTTTGTTATAATTGTCCTTTGTATGAATTTTTAAAAAAGTGCTTTATTATAGTTAAATTCCTTCATATTTAAATTTATATCGATTTGCCAAATTTTTTTATCAGAATAAAAAATAGTTTGAGCTTTCAAAGAATCTAAATTTTTGTATGTCTCATGACATGATCTAAAGCAGGCATGATCTTATCACATTATCTTGAATTCTCTTACAGTGAACAGTGTTTAATCTTTAGTCAAACCTCCACTATTTAGTCAAATGATGCTTTAAATTCCAATGGTATCGTCATTGTTTTTATCTATTTTCATTTTTTGAAGATGATAGCCTTTAACCCTTTGACTACCGAAATATATTGCCATCAATTTTTCTAACTTCAGTTTTGCGCTAGTACTTTAGTTTCCTTGCAGAATAATTCCAGGAAACCCAAGGAATAAACTTTAATTAGTAGAAATATCTTGACAAATTTAATTATTAATTAAATATTTTTAATTTCTACTTTTAGCTTATATTAACTTCTTGCTATTTGGTTTATATTATCTATGTTCTTTAGAATACCATCAGCAAAAATAGACATGTTACGAAGATATAAGCCATATTTAAATGGTACTTTTAAGTACCGTCGGTAAATAAAGGATTAAAATATAAAATAAGATCATCTTCACCTCGAATATCAAATCGATAAACAGCATTTTGTGATAAATTAAATCTTTATTTTCTCTTTCAGTATCAATTATTGAACAGTTTGGATACATTTTTTTTTTCATTTTGTTAGCGATGAGTTTCTGTCAAGACTTCTTCATGTATATTTGAGGGTAATTTTTTTAAAATTCTTTTCTCTGTTTTTTAGATAAAATTTCTTTTTCCAAAAAATATATTCCATGCATTTTACATTAAATGCATATAATCTATTTTTGTTGATCTGTTTAGCAGAAAATTCAGATTGTAGTAAGTTGTGAATTTTTTAGAATAATTATCATCTGCTTCGTCAATAGTTACTCAACGCAGAATATTAATTAAAAAGATGGAAGTTACAAAAAGACAGAAACACATAGGAATTTATAATAGAAAACCTCAACCTGATCAGTTTGTGGATAAACAAAGATTCAGAAATGACAAGTTAATAATGAGAGGAAAAAACTCATTCGCAATTTCTTACCCTAGGGCCCTAAGCGTTCAAGTAAAATTTCCCAAATGCTGACAGTTCTTACAGTCTACCTTTGTGCATTCTTCATAGCGACGAAGCATTGATCTGTCAAGCATCATGATAGAATCAATTGTTTTCAGGACCATCCGCAACAAAAAATTCAGATGAGATCAATTGAGGAAAACGATTTATACACTGAAGTGAGAGAAGTCATGAGATGACTGTTAATATCGTGTCGGTCCTCCTTTTGCCCGGTGAAGTGCAACAACTCGACGTGTCATGGAGTCCACAAGTCGTTGGAAGTCCTCTGCAGGAATATT
>JAOUZG010003378.1:658928-673457 GCA_026289955.1 Argiope argentata
TCCATCGCTAATAAAATACTTTTATTCAGCCAGTCAAGTTCAAGTAAATTTTTTAATACTTTTAGTGGATGACAATTGATGTTAATACATATTTTTCAAATATTAATTTATTATTTTATTATTAATTAATTAAAAATTAATTTTCTCACCAAAAATCTTCATTTCCCCACCACTAAATAAGTAAAGAATTCAGTTTTTCCCCCATATCAATGAGGTTATGTTTAGCATGTTTTCGGCGATTATTATTTCAAACGAATGTGTTTATTTTCTTAATATTTGATGCATTTAAAATTAAAAATTGTTAATTGATCGATTTTTTCAATTCATTTTGAAGTATTTTCGAATTAAAATGATACAGAATAAAGAAATTTTTTTAAAAATTCTAATCTGTACTGCGTTACCTTCCTTCGTGCAGAAAATTCACGCATTTTGGGTTGCCTCGATTGGCGTTGAAAATTTACCATTAGTATAATTTTTTTATTCGGCCGGGATATACTGGTTGGTAGGGCATTGGATTCACATCAATTACGCTTCGAGTTTGTATCCACAAGCTGGAGACTATATGTGTATGTGTGTGAGTGTGGAGGATGCTAAATATGTCGTGGTCACAAAGTCCTCCCTGTCGAGATTAATTCCGCTGGAGGTACTGGATCAGAGGTGATCGTTCTCTATTCCAGATCTAAATTACGATCTGTGGATGAATGATTGAAATGCATGAATGTAGTCTGCTTCATAAAAAAGGTTTGTGACGTGTTGAGCTATAAGTCAGACTTCTGCCTTTTTGTGCTCAGGGGTCCATACCCTCAAGTGCTACTGCACCCCACATTCCGTTGTAAAGTGGATCACGAGAAAAACAACAACAATTATAATTATTTAATAAAAAGTAACTAAAATAAAAAATGTCTTTGTTGGAATTTTTTGGAATTGGAAAAAATTTCTTTGTTTCTTTGTAGGAATTGGCTTAAATTTTTTTTATATTACTTTTTTAATATTTTGATCAGTCCAAGGTACAAAGTAATAGATTAGACAATCGAAAATATTTCATTTTGACCTTTTGTATAATCTGTGCAGAATCATTAGCGCTAATCTCTAATATCGTAGCAATAACATCGTGCGTCGTCGTAGAAGAAAGTAACAATATTATGCAGCAAAATCAAATATTAGATTAGACACAATTTTTTCATAATTTTTTTTAAAAATTGTATTGATTTGAATGTAAAAATTATTTCTCGCCTGTGAATTCTTAGTTTCAAAAACCTGTTCCAAATTTTACCTTTAAAGAAGATTCTGGTTTGGCATTTCACATTTCACAAACCAATTAAATATTTACTTAGCTCAGTTAAATAAAAAATTGTCATAGAAAGAATTAAGTATTTTACTGGTATATTTATGTAAAATATCTTGTTATAGTAAAACTACCTTAGATATAAATTTTAATCTAATTTAATAATGTATTGAATAATTAATCACCGAAATTTGCCAAAATATCCTTATTGGAAATGTTTTATAATCAAGATCTAACCGTTTTATGATTTTACTTTTTCAAATTATAGGGCGCGTAAGAATGGAAGATCTACTTTCAGAGTCGGTTCTTAGTTCCGGACCATCAAAAGAATATTTGATGAGAGCTTTAAAAAGTCTAAAAATGTTTTCATCTATTTTCCCTACTTTCAATGGAACGATTATATACAAGAAAAAAACTCGCATTCGACTCCTGTGCTCAATATATGAGACGAACTGAAGGCTATATTGTATCATTTCACTATTTTGAGAAAAATATTAATAGACGAGAATTGCCGCGGTATAATCCCTGTATTAACCCTTTGCACTCGAGCTGCGCCGATACGGCGCCCGGCCGTATCGGAAAAGTAATTCGATGCATAATTATTCAAAATAAAATGACTTGTTTATTGCTCCAAATTTGTGTGTATGTGTGTGTTAAAATTGAATTTCTCCGTCTTTTTACCATTATGTAGGTATTTTCAATAATCAAAATTGAAAAATAAATAAATAAAACTTCAAAATGATGCACCGTCCTGAATGATGCCGAAGAAGAGCCATCGAGTGAAAAGGGTTCACTTCAAAATGAAATGAGCAATGAAATGTGATTACGGCTTGCTTCATACTTTTCATGTGATTTGCATTTCTGCTCTTTCATCTAATGGATAAATTTGGTCGACTGTCTTTTAGTAGTTGAATCTGGACAACTGAAATAACTTTCAGTGATCAAATCAGGAAAGGTGTAATATGACCTGAACTTAAGAGATAAAATGGTCCCTTTGAAAGAGCACTTATTTCTATCCATTTTTTTTATCTTTCCATTCTGGCGCCTGCTCTTCGGTTCCTTCTCCGATTTGTTTGGAATTGGATGCTTGCAAAGGGATGCTCCAGTAGAACTGCTCTTGTATTGAAACAAAAAGAATTAGCAAAAGTTTCTTCTTTACAATTATTAATGACATGTCTTCAAATTCAAAAACAATTGGTGCCGCAATTTTCTATCTATTGGATAATTTTATGACATTATTTTATGTCTTGGAAACCATTTGATTTTAGAAACGAAATGACGGGTGGCATTTCATGGGTTAAGGAAACATTTAAGGTTAATATTTTTCACTCCGCTTAATCATTTCACTTGCATTCAAATGAGAAAAATCGGATTTTGTGAAGGCTAATGAAAAATATACCATCAATATTTTCAAATAATTTTGTACATTTTTAGGTAGAATCCTGTTAATTTAAAAGTAAAGAAGTAATGAACATATTCCATCAAAACACAATTGTCTTATCATTTTCTATGATTTAAGAATGAGACCAATATTTCAAAGTAAAACAGTTGTTATTCTTTACGTTGTTTTGTTAATCTGTCGATGTTGTTGTTGAAAGACAGAGGATATATCTCCTTACGTTTTTCATCATGGTATTTATATTTATTTAACCCATTAATGTAAATATCCTTTAAATTAATAGATATGCCTTGCAAACAGTTTATCTTAGTGAACATTTATATAAAAAAAGGCCTTGCATATTTACGATTCCGTTTGATATGATGAGAACTTTGTGGTCAAATCTTAGTTTTAAAATCGAAAGGGTGTCCAATCCCTGGCACTTTTAATCTAACGGAGCACACATTTTCCAATTGGTTGGGGCGATTGAAAATATTCTCCTCCTCACTTGAGCAGAGTGGAATATTGTATAGCTTCCGCAGAGCGTCCAAATGGGAGCAATCAAGCAGCTTCATTAAAAAAAATGCTCTAATAAAGGTTTCGGATTGAGGAGTTAATGTTCCTCCAGCGGACTCACGCCATCGCGTGTTCAGTCTGCATTAAGCACTGCCTTTCAAGGGGAATTAGAGGGTATTCTTCTACTCAGCATGAGACAAAATTCACGCTTTAAAGGTCAAATACTCTTTTAAAAATCAGAAAAAATCCTTTTTCTTCAAAAGATTTGAATAGTTTCGTTTTTAAAATACTATAAAGGTATCATACTATTTTCAAAGAAACTTTCGAAGCCATTGTTTCTTGATCCTTGATGTCTTTTATGCTTGTCTCTCAGTTTTTTTCATAAATTATAATAGTTCTCTAGTAATATGATTTAGCATTTATTGTCAGTGAAGCCTTTATCTTGCTCTCTAGATGATTTCTCTAAGAAAGCAAAAATGTCATTAAACGTTTCATCTCTATCTTTCTTTTGCTTGAATTAAAATAATTCTTTACTAAACTTTTAATTCACAAACAAAGATTTTTCTTATCTTGAGCAGCAAACTCTTTCAACCAAACATTGTTCAACTAAAATAAGGAATCGGAAGCAGTTAGTGAGAGAGGGCATGCAATATTTTTGAGACAATATTTGTATCCATTATGTTAGCTTATGTTGTTTTTGACTCCTCTAAACTTCCTGTCTATTTAAATTTTCCGGGTTATTGGGAAAAGGTTTTCCCCGTGATTGGCGGTTCAGTTTGTTTTTATTTCACCTTGATTTGTTTCAAATTTGTAACGATGAAATTTTGCAATCCGTTTTTTAAATTTCGGGCAATTGGGTATTCTGGAAGATGAAGAATTATTTAAACATTTTTGGAGCAGAGTCATTTTTGTACTGATTAATTTACAGAGAGTGAAGCCACCTAGTAATAAATTTCAGAAGATTTGACTTCAGGGTTCTTAAGATTTACAAGGATGAATTTTAAGTTAAAGAAAAGAAAACAAGCAAAATAAAGAAATTTTTTAATTAATAAAAAATTGTATTTAAAAATGCTTTTTTTAATTTATATAAATCATACTAAAGAATATATCAGAATTTTCCTATATCGTTTCTATTACCTTTTCGTGTGATTTTATCTTCAGTTTGGTAAATTGGTTGTTGGCATCATTACATCTTACCAACTATCATCGCCTCGAAAGCTTTACAGCGATAGCTCGTGAAGTGTTTCAGTTTATTTGGCTGGCGTGAGCATGAGGGTTTTAAAAGAGGGGAGCAAAACTATCTAAAACTACTAGAATTTAGCAAACTATAATAAACAGTAGATAATAGATATTAATGCCTGTGTAACTTTTTTAAAGACAATTATCTGTTGCTTTTGGTGTTTAGCAAGTTACCCATTCTAATAGCATGCAATTGAAATGTTTCTCTCTCAATTTTTTTTAAATATTTATAATTTTGTATTATTCTATTTATTTCTAAATTCTACTTATTATGTTCTACTTATTATGTTTATGCAAATTTGTGTCTTTATTTTTTGCATTGATTTCGGTTATAATTGCCTTTACTAAGGTTGTATTTGTTGTTTTTGGTGTTTAGCAAGCTAGATTCTATTATTGGCATGTAATGCAAATAAACACAGTTCTGTATTAAATCACAACTGAGGATATAGCAAAAATTATTAAGCGGATTTTTGGATAATAAATTGGATCAGCTTTAAAAATACTGAAAATGAAAAAAAGTTTTAACGCACTCAAGAAAATATAAAGGCAAATGAATTAAGTTTTGATTAAATTTAAGTAAAGCACTGTCTTTCGAAAAGCTTCAAAAATGTTCAGTTTCTTTAACGAAATAGATGAAAATATATAATAAATTTAATGTAAAAATTAAACCTAATTTTTTTTCATCGCTGAGTAATTTTTTTCCTGCACAAATGCGCCAGATAATCTTCATCATTATCCTTTATCAACCACTTTTAATTTATAAATAACATTTTGAAAATTGTCACTTTTGCATTAAAAAAATTTTTAAAAGCATTTGAAGTAAATGAGATTTATGATTCGCTTCAACTTGCAGAATCTGAGTGATTAGTTTTACTATAAATACTAAAGACACAGGCTTTTGAGCAGAATCGATAATAATATGAAAAATTAAAAAGCCCATTTTCTTGATTTTGGAAACTGGCCGTTGTTCCTGAATAAATTCCTACCTTTTTTCTAAACACTAGATCAGAATACTTTTATTATCTGAAACTCTCATTTGAATTCCTCTTGAATCTTTCAATTGTCAGGAAAGAATACACCAATTGTCAATGAAACTTAATTAATTTGGTTTTTATATGTGAGTGTTAGATGCAATGCGCATGCAAAAATGACAGTGAAAATTTTCAAATTTCAAAGCATGACCAATGTTCGTTTAATAGCTGCATTAAAAAGGTCATTTTATAATTTTAATAAATTCTATAGGATCCCTTTTTTTTATTGCTACAACAAGAAAAATGTTTTCCATAAAGATAATTCTTGCTGTCGAAAATGGATGGAATGCAGAAAAAAACCCTACTATGAGCTCCATCGAAATACAAGAGTTATTTATGAGACCTAGAATAATTAGACTGGAATTAAAATCTTCCAAAATCTCTTCATCCAATCAAGAAAATTTCATTGTATTTTTTTGTTGAATTTATGTATTATATTTAAGTTCATTCTTTACAAAAAAAATTCTAAATCTTGAAAACGACGTGGAGTAATTAAAATTTGAATTTTTTAGAATGTAGTCTTCACTGATTTCTAGTCATCTGGCACAAACGGAAAGAATGCTTATTTTCGTTATTAAAATAATGCTACCACATTCCTACAAATGGAATTTGAAAGCAGTTTCCAATTTTTATTTAAGCTTAATAAAATGTAAGCGCGACGTTTAACTAATGCTTCGGTTTCTGTCTTTGTATTTCAGCTCATGGAAAAAAATTACATCCGAGAAGCATTTATTCGGATTTTTTATTATTTTTATTTTTGATTGAAGAAAACTAATGGGTACCTTTTCAGTAAATTAAGAACTTCGTATATAAATCTATTTTGTTGTCCATAGATCATTTTATAGCATACAAGTATCTATCGTTGATTTTGTGAAATTAACTTTTTACAACTTATTGCATTAAAATGAGGTTTGCTCTTTTATTTTGAAAATGGAATAAAAGCCCAATTAAAAATACCAAATGAGTTTGGCACCATGAAAATGTTTCTATTTGATAAAAGGCTTTTAAGGGAAATGGTAAAGAAGAATGGATGTGTTTCGCTGAGAATGAATTTCTTCTTGTTTTAACAGCCTTTGAGAATTTCTTTTATTTCAAATTTTTTTTTAAATAAACAAGAAAAATTGAAATCACTTGTATTGCTGGAATGGTTTTTAAATAAATTTTCAACTTGGACAGCAGTCCTGTTTTTTTATAGCTATGATAATGGGCAAACGAAACCATTCTTATAAAACTCACGAAATGAGAATTCATTCCCATTTCTAACAGATGTCCAATATGAATTTAGAAATGAAATGGATTAGGTGATCCACTCAGAGTTATTTCCAAATCTGCCCTGAGCCCTCTATTCCACTTTCCCACGGAAGTATCAGGAAGGGAACTTCATTTCATGCACGGTTGGAGCTCCCAGAGGCACAAGTGCGCGCGCATCTCCTCGGAAGGAAAAGGAGAGCGGGAAGGGATTAGAGATTCAGCCGACCCGATTTCTTACCCACTTAATGCTCAGCAGAGACTCGTAAATACATTAATGAAAATCATAATAGAAGAGTAGAAGAGTATTTATTAGGATTTGGGGAGATGACATTACAAAAGAAATTACAATTGATAAAAAAACATGAAAGCATTTCTTTTCTTTTCTTTACTTTCGTTATCATCAAAAATATGCAGAAATTTTCCATGGGCCTTTGTTGGGAGCGAATTTTAGGCATCTTTCATTTTGTTATGTTTATCAGAAATAATTCTTAAAATCTCCGCCTGCATTTAGCGTTTTCTTTTCTGGTGTCCTTTTGTTTATTACTGTAAAAAGGGTACTTAAAAAGTGAAAATTCCTTCTATTTATTTATTTTTTATTCGATAAGGTAAAGTATGTTACATTGACCTTGGATTATTCTTCGCAAGCTGAGAGAATCTGCGAAGTTATCACTGTAGAAAATGGCTCGTCACATGTTTGCCATTCTTACAAAAAAAAAAAAAAAAAAGAGTAGAATGAATCGCTTTACTTTTGTTAAAATAATAGCACTTTAGAACTTAAAAAAAGAGGAATGAAAGCTCAACACTTCTTCAAAACATTCCTTTCCCTTTTTTTTATTTTCGTCTTGACTCGTTGCCAAAAATGCTAACAAAGCAGAATAAATGAACCTTCTGCATAACGATTGTTCATTTCCAGGTCTGCGTGATCAAAGTGACCGATATCTATTAACTTGTGATGTCGTTGTAAATGGACAGAAGTGCTTGATTTCAGCTGAATCGAAATTCTTTGGATATGGTTGAAGTTTCTAAAATAAATAATTTTCAAATGAAAAAGTTATTGATAAGAAAAGAATAGTCGATTAACATTGGTTCCTATGAAAGCAAATGAGAATTGATAAGTTTAAACGCTATAGTAAAAAAAAAAGTTATTCAGGCAAATTGACAGTTTCTCTTAAGTTATATCATCGGTTGGAAAATATGAAACAAAATTTTAGTTCACTCAAAATTTCAACACTAGCATACAATTGATATTTAAAATAATTTACAATCTGAATTCTATTCTGTTTGCAATTATTTTTATATTTATACATATATGGTGTGATCTGGCATAAATATGTGAATAAATATTTAACTGGACTGTTTGATGTGACAATGTATAAATATATTTATTTACAAAAGCGATAATATAGATGAATAAATTATTTGCAGGAAGTCATTTTCGCAGTGACCATGCTTCATTGTGGACTGAACATGATAAGAATAATGAAGCTACACAGAATTGAATACTTTTTTTCTTTGATCAGCTTAACGACGGGAAGTCATAACATCAAGAAAAACTGCAATTCTCATGTCATTTTAACAATTAAAAACTTCCTTTTAAAATTGATATTGCTTTAGAATTAGCTGAATAGAATATATTTTATATTTCGAAGCCGAGAATATTTTTCTATATCTTTAGCAACTCCCTGCATCAAAGGCAATTTAGTTGAAAAATGAGGCGTATATAAAGTTAGGCGAAATGAGGTGAATACAAAAAATTTGTTCTCATTACGATTCGAAGTCGGGAGTGGAGAAAATTATTGCACAGTATACTTTTAATTTGTCTAAAAAAAACTTTTAAAAGTTTATCTCGTCTTGTTCAAAGACTGTATTGTACTGTTGTAGTACTGTACTGTTCTACTGTTACAGTGGCAATTTTCACATGACAAGTTTTCCTTTCTCCTCAGTAATATAAAAATTTATGAATATGAATGTCGTTGGAATCTCCAACAAACAGCAGTTTAATTTCGATCACCAAACATATTTTTATAATAGTTTTCAGTATTCGATTCATATAGTCGGCCTGTTTATTAATGCAAGAATTTATGTTAAATTCTTCTTTGTAAAGCTAAAAAAAATTATTTTATCCTGGTTTCCTTGAAATTTCACCGTCTTAAATGTATTTAAATAGGATTTCCTTAGAGATAAGCATTTGAAAAGAAAAATGATTTCATTCTTCTATCATCGGACTAAATAAAAAAATGAAAAAACTGTTTCATTGAGATTCATATTAATCAGTTAATAAATATCCATGAGATTTATTACTTATAATATAAAACATTTTACAATTGCTGAGATATTTTTCAAATCCTATGATTAGCAAACTATTCAGGCCGATGGAAAGAAAATGAAAACTATCAAAAAAATTCGTGTAATCTAATTGATAATAATTTCTAGAAAACATTCTACCGATTTTATTCGTTTAGTCAGCTATTTTTTGCAAATAATAATATAAAAAAATCATGTCAGACAAAAAGATTTTTCTTTTTAGTATAAAGAATGAAGACTAAGCATTGTGAGATAAAAATTATTATTAAATTTAAACAAATTCAAAAAGCAGTCTTCATAAAATTTTGAAATTCAGAGCATATTTTCCGTTTTCCTTTCAAAACCAAGCACAGCCTCAGCTTCGAGATGCAATTGAACCGGGGATGTGTTGCAATTTTATCATCAGACATTTCAGTGCAACTCCGAAATGGGATACGAGTGCATTCAAGGATCCATTCAGCGAATCATATATATTACAATATGTGAATCAACATATTTTTTTATTTCTATTTGGATTCTGAAAAACACAAATCATTTCAACTGAAAAGATTTTTAAAAATTTGATCATCTTGATTTCATTTTTCAGATCTTTCTTCTCTTAGGCTTTCACTTTCTAGTCTTCCTACATTATCTTTATTATTCATTACATCCTTATCCTTTAAAATAAGGAATTTGAAAAAATGGTACTCTTTTTGAACATCTCTAAAATTTTGTTTAATTGTTACTGTGCAAATATGTTTAGGAAAAATGTTCATTAATATCTACGGAGGTGATTAATGTTTAAAGATAATTAATCATTGAAAACTTGTTGTAAATTATAACCTTGACTATGGAATATTCATATTTTAGAATGAAGTAGAGCATAAAATGAGTTGTCTGTATCATGTAAGTACTTAGATGTTTTAAGCAATACATATTTTGAGTAGGAAGCATGACTTTGTAACATTTTTAATCGTCATTTATGAGCAAAGAATTATTCACAATTAAAGCATTTTTATAATTAATATTTTATGTTACTTAATTTTTTGACAATTTTTCACTGTTTATTGCGTCACTAATGTTGAATGGTTCCTGGACACATGCTTGCAAAAGATGACAATTGTTAAAAGCATGCTGGAATTCTAATGTTTTAAGCAACTGTGGAGGCTTGCATAGTTAAAAAATATCAATAATCTAAGTACGAGGTAATTTCTCATCGAGAGCTTATCACTAGACATTTTAATTTCCTTAGATTTTATTTTATTTACACCTCCTATTCCTTAAATTTGAGTTTTCTTCTGACCTTAATAATTTATCTTTTACTTTGTTGAAATCTAAAATGAAGAAAATTATGAGGCTACAGGAGGTTTTGAAAACTAAAAATTCTTCTTAGTTCATTATTTTTATGAATTTTTAAATAAAGAAAGTTTTAAAATATAAACTATTCTATCGCTGACAGATTTGATTTACTATTAAATAAAAAATGCAAAGCTATTAATATTGTTTTGAGCTTCCAATAAAGGAGTTAACTGTATAAAATCTTTAAAATTCGTATACCCTGATTTAAGCTCCTTTTTCATGGCATTTTAACGATGAAAAATTCATCAAAATAACAGAAAATTGCAGAAACGTTGATTTTAAAAAGAAATTTTGATAGTTACATTTTTGAAACCTATACAATCAAATTATTTACGATTCATGTTAGAAATACATAAAAAATTTCGCCTAAAACAGATTCATACCCTGCATTTTGTTTTTGACTGGGTATTGTGCAGCGATTAGGTACAACAGTAGAGACGTTCCTGAGAATCTTGCCGTAAGAGGTCAGAAGGGTGCATCTATTTCTGCATTTCCGTGCGTGGCCCAAGTGCTGAATATTACCCTTATGAGCAACTCTCAATAGCTTTACGAAGATGTTATCTAAGTGTTAACACAGTTTGTGTTTTCCAATACCATAAAGAAAACCTCCTTACAAATTTCTCTACAGAATATAATTACAATTCTAGATCTAAAGTCGGTATCTAGCTTTCTTCTACGATTAGGGTAGGATTATCAAATAGACAAAGTAGGTAACTATTTTTCAGGCCTCTTAACTTAGAGGAGAGAGGATGCGATTTTTTTAAACATTACTCTAAGAATAATTTAATTCTAAGCATTTCATTTACAAGAGTCGAATTTTAGAAGTTTTTAAATTATAATCACTTATCACTCCCTTCAGAACGTTAATTTTGAAGTTTTTCTTTTATATATCTTTTATATATTATATTTATATTATTTTCTTTTATATATTATATTTATATTAAAATATTTGAGAATATGTAATAAAAATAACTATGCTATTTACTATTGATTTCAACAGTAGGTTGACTAGATTTTCGTATTATTTTTCCTACCTCTAAAGCAGTGATCGTTATATATGTGAACGTAAAACACGATAGCAATATGATGCGTAATACATTACATAAGATGGGATTATTTCCATATTAATTTAAATATTATGTAGAAACATCGATTTCAAATACTGATTTTCATTGTTACTTATCATTTGTAACTATATTGAGGACAGTAATGTGTAAGAGAAGAAAAGTCCTAACTAAGATGATATTGATGTTCCCTATTTAGGAAAAACATCATCATATCTTGAATTATTTAAATTTCCAAATTTCTATAACTTAATCAGTTTTGTACAGAATCTGATTACATTTTTAGGAAGCGCTCCCAGTTTTATCGAAGCTACAAAACTGAAAGAAGGAGAGACTGATCGATAAAGTTAGGAGCTTAGTTATATTCAGACAAATCAGCAACACAGAAATATGACCGGACTCATCTTCAGTTGTAAGACCTGATATATGATCTGTTTGAGCTTCACAGAAAAAGGGCAATTCATCGAAAGCAGTTAATACATTAATTCTTATTGGCTCATAATTTAGAAAATTTCTTGGATCAAATCTATGAGATATATGTTTCGAAGCTAATTCGGTGTAACTTCTGTTTATAAATAATATTTCGCTATATTAACTATTGTAATTTTTTGATTATTCACATGCAGTGTTTACCAATATTTTCCTTTGAAGGCTATATTCGACACAGAAATTGAAATGGAATAAAAAAAATGTCATTTTTTTAGTCAAGAACTCATAGGTTCTCTTAACTCAAGCCTGCTTCTTTTTCTTTCACATTTTCCCCCTTACCTGTGGTTTTTAATGAATTGTTCCTTCTATTTTTCAAAAAGTTCTTAGATTTGATTGAATTCAAGTTCAGCATCAAAGGAAAATCTAATTTCCAAATTTTTCTTTTGGTCGCGTAATGATCAAAAAAGGAAAATTTAGTAATGGAAGGTTTTGAAACTTGAAAGTTAATATTTAAAATACGGCTATTTGAAGTTTTTCATTATGCATGATAACGTAAATACACCAGAAAACACTAAATTAAATTAATGGGAAGTATTTTTATTGAATTTAATATAATTTATTTCAGTTCATGCATTTATGTATTCCCGTTCTTTTAATTTTTTGACTGATGCCTGTTAAATGAACTACACTACTAATCAATTATTCCCTTTCTAAATATTTAGGATTCTAAATGTAAAGACATCTATTAGAATTTCAAACATTAATTAACATAAAACAACAATTATAAAAGAATTTTGTATTCTGGTGAACCAAAACAAATGAACAAATCAACAGAGGATTTTATATTCAGGAAGATTACGGTTTCATTTATTCTGAATTTATCTATTTTTATGATGCACCAAGTAATAAACAAGAAAATCTTTATTGAAGAGCATCTAACATCCATTATAACATATTTGTTCTAATTTTGTCCAATTCAATCAATATTAATTCACGAACAATAAAACACAGTGTGCCTTAAATTAATGTTTTCAGAAAATCTGCATTCAACTTTTATTCCCATTTTCTTCTAACATACATTATATTAACCATAAGGACATATTCAAGTTTTGAAATGAAAATCATGAATTTTTAAGAACTTTCCCTTGCAAATTGCGTTTCAATACCGTTTCGAATCTCTTTCAAATTTTGTAAGGATTTTCTATTGTTGTGTAACAACTTTTAAGCACTTGAAAATTATGAAGGAATACTTTGCTGTGTCTTGCACTTTGTATATCATTCAAATTAATCAAATCAATTGCTGTAAGTATCAACGCCGAATGAGAACCGGACTTGGGCAGCTACTTCCAAAAGAAACAGACGGAGAACTGCATCAGACCTGTCTCGTCAGCTCTCTTTATCCACAGGTATAACAGTTTCATGGCAGACCATGTGCAGACACATAGGGTCTATATGCTCGAAGTCCTGTCAGATGTGTTCCATTTACTGCAAGTCACTGTCGCCTGCGGTTAACCTGGAATAGAGAGCAGGTATTGTGGACACCGCAACAGTGAGCTTGTGTGATGTTTCCCAATGCATCCAGGTTTAGCTTGCAGTCTGATTCTCGCCGGTCTTTTATATTGAGAGCGCCAGGTATCTGTTTCCACCAAGAGACATCATTAAACGACATCGTTTCGGTGGTACGGGATCGCTAGTTTGGAGAGGAATTATTCCGGGTTCCAGAACTAAATGGCCTGTTCAAACTGGAACCTTGAAGGTCCAAATCTATCTTGACATCCTTCAAGAGCAAGATTTACGTTTGTTTTGGTTGCCATGGGCACAAAATTTG
This sequence comes from Argiope argentata, assembly GCA_026289955.1. Classification (NCBI taxonomy): domain Eukaryota; kingdom Metazoa; phylum Arthropoda; class Arachnida; order Araneae; family Araneidae; genus Argiope; species Argiope argentata. The sequence goes on from JAOUZG010003378.1 coordinate 672,592, forward strand.
TGTATATGGATGCCAGTACTTGTCTTCATTGTGTAAATATTTTTAACGAATGCCTTCGATCGGCGGATATCACCTGTATGGATTGGAAAGCATTCTCACAGGACTTGAATCCAGTAGAGCATGTGTGGTACATGATTGGCCGAAGAATTGCAGCCCGTCAACCACCCCTACTTGTCTACCGGAACTTCGGAGAACATTGCTTGATGAGTGGAGTAATATTTCCCAAGATCAGACGGATAATTTGATAATTAGCATGCCTAGGCATTTTATGCACTGCTTGGTATCATCTGGGAGACATACTATGCATTAAAAGTCATACCAATTATTTAATATTGGTTTTTGTAAATAGAATTTTTTTTTTTGTAAATTTCTCGAGGGAGTAAAAAATCGTAACATTTATTAAAGATATCAATCATTTTCTGTTCTTTGCCATTTGTTTAATAATTAGGCTTTACAAATAAGTCACATTTGGTTTGCTTCTGACACTTTATTTCCCTGAATTTGCAATTCTTAATTTATGGACATGAGTGTAGTATATAGATAATTTAACCATACAAAAATATTATATTCTTTTGCATCTTTTGTTTATTATTCGCATTGACTTCATTATTTTTTTAATCTGAAATCTTGTTAAGAATTTTTTAAAGAATATCTTGAGATATTTAATTAATTTGCTACTAATGTTCTCGTGAAGTGAGTTTTTTTAATTAATTGAATGATAGCATATATAATATTTACAAAAATTTGCATGAAAAGTATTTTATTTTAGAAATTAAAGCCATCCGATATACTACATTTTCTATTCCGAAATTCCATTGCTCTCTCGATATTTAGAAATGCGGTCCACTCACGCTTTAAAATTATAT
>JAOUZG010003378.1:673857-700388 GCA_026289955.1 Argiope argentata
TATATATATATATATATAATTTTAAAGTCTGAAAAGATTTTTCATCAGAAATTTATAGCTTTAAAAAGTGTTGAAGTTATATCAACCAAAGTAAATTTTTTCATTTTATTTTAAAGATCTCTGCAAAGTTTATGACGAACTTCTTATCGTTTGTTTGAAATAGAATTTTCAGAATCAATTTAGTATCTGTTTTAGCAGCAACTTTCAAACATGCCTTTTTTGAAGCTACTAAAGTGCAACTGCCCGTATTTGATGTAGTTTATTCTTTTTCATAAGAATGTATCATGAATGTCTTTTACTGAGAGTAAAACGAGTTGCCCTTAAAAGGAAGTTTGACATCAGGCTTTTTTGGAAAGATCTGGTATCAGTAATAGACCAACAAATAGGATAATGCTTCAATACTAAAATAACACATTAAAATTTCATTGCTGAGTTCATTCTTGCAAATAAATAAATAGAATAATCTAATAGGCTTAAAAGGCAAAAATGTTAACATTTTTTTTATAGAAAAAATAGTTAAAAGTGAATGTTATATATTCCTCAACTTGATTATTTCTTATAAGTGGAAGCTATTTTTTGTTATAAGACTATGCAATTCAAATGTACTACACTTATTCTTATCCAAAGTGTTTTTGCAAATGAATCCCAAAATGTTGTTACTAGCCTCTACATAACATCTACAGGAACTATCTCTACTTTTATGAAACCCTTTTATTATTTGTCATTATTAATTGTTAATAAATTATAAGTAAAATCAATTAGAGCACTCGAAACAGAGTCAAACTAATTTTGTCTCAAGTTATTCTTATGTGATTTGTTATAGCTTTCACTGTAAGATATTTTTGGAACTATTTCGATTGACTGATTCAACTAATCCAAATCAACTATAGATTGGGAAGGATAAATGAAAATACATAATTAGAGCCTTCAACTTTTTTACAAAATTCTATTCCAAAGAAACAAGTTTTGATATGGATGTTCTAAAGAATAATTGACACATTAACTAGACTATATTTTTAGCCGCACGTAAATTTGTTCTTATGTTACAAATAGCGAATGATAAGTATAAAGGAAGAAGTAAAAAAGATTCACTTTAATATTGTAAAAAATATATTTTATTAGAGAAGCAAATCAAATTCTCCTATGCGCTCCTTTATGGATTTGGCCCTACATTTTCGTATTTTTCCTTTTTGACCCAAAAAATTCTTGCGGAGAAGGAATTATTTCGTCTCCATTTGCCATCCGCAATTTCAACGCGACTAAAACAATTCGATGCATTATTATTAAAAGGAAATTAGAAAAAGGAAAAAAGTATGTCCAAAGTTTGCTAAAGGGAGATAACTTATTGCTTTCCTCTTGCATTTTTGATAAACAGGTATTTATTTTTTTCTGCAAAGTCAAGAATTATCATGAAAAATACAGAAAAAGATATCTTGCGAAATAATTGAAAAATATATTACTAAGTAGTAATGTTTGTTTTCATATGTCTTTGCTTATATAAATTTTTATTAAGTTCAAATTATATTCCTCGAATAAAATTTATTGTAAAGAAATACATTCAAATCTAAAGCTGAAAATTGAAATTTCGAAATCAGTGGAAAAGCTGATGATTTTCTTATTGCTTGATATGCCATTTAAGAGTTAATTTCACTTTAAAATATAATAAAAAAGAACCCCTTTAATTTTTTTCCTGATTTTTTAAAAGGCCCTTTCTTACTAAAGGAGAAAAATAATTATTTTCGAGGATTATCCCAACTTATTTTATTCCGAAAATTCTTCATTTATAGCAAGAAGGAACAAGAAAAGGATGCAAAATCATACGGTTATGCATCAAAAGGAATTATTTTCCTTTATTTCACCTCCAAATAACGCTTATATGTCATATGTTTTGTCCGCAAGAGAAGATCTCATTCTTGCAGTTTCAAAAGAAATCTCTCAACTTTCTCGATAGAAAGGCAATCGATAAATATTTATCTTGAGTTCTGTGGAACGATTTCTTTTTCTGGCTGGTGAAGTTCTATCCGTTTCATATTTTTCTTTTTTTAATTATCTATTTGATATTTTCATTCAGTAACTTTCTGTCTTTCGTTTTCGTAGAATTATATATTCTTTTGGAGTAGTAGAAAAGAACTTGATTAAGAAGGTATTGAAATAATGGGCTAGTTGAATAATTTCTCAGCGATAAAATTTTCTTTTCTATTTTTGAAAGCCAAGCCTAGTTTCAAGGATGAAAAGAAAAAATAGTAGTGAGGTATTGTATATTTATTTATATAAAAGAGAGAATTGATTACATACATGTTCCTGAAAATCATTAAAATTATTGTTCTACAGGTGATTTTTTTTTCAAAGAATTTTTGGAACTTGGAGCGGGGGGATGAATATGAAAATTTCTATAGAAAGTTATTTTCAGCAATATTCCAAATATTTCTTTTTAAATATTTTTCATTAAATATTTCACATTATTTCACATGTTCGTAAAAATATTTCACATGTTCGTATGAGTTCATTTGAGATTTTTCAGATAAATTATTCAGATAATTATTATACGCCTAATTGCATTCATATTCAATCGATACATTTCGAGATATTTTGTGCACCTAAAGCACTTAGTTTCAAAAATGTTTACTTCAAGGAGTAAATGTTAGGTTTAAGATTCCCTCTCCAATGATATCAAAGATCAGATCTCTTTTGGGAGAGTCCATTTTCGTTTTTGGAATATTTAACATAAAAATGAAATTCGATTCATTTGAAATTTCATGATTGAAATATACATTTTGATGAAATGCTGTATATACAAATTAAAATATTTTATGTGTCTTAAATCTGCTTAAGCAAATATAAAATTATTACGTTTAGGAAAATAAAAAAATGGCTTATTATTTTTTTAAATGATTATTTACTTCGCTTATTGCATGATTTCTTTTCTAAATAGCTTTTCTTTATCTGTTATGAATGCCAACTGTTTAACTTTGTTTTTTTAAAGCCTTCTAATCATTACTGTATCGGCCTTAAAATAGGAAACCCAAAGGGAACTGCCATTAATAACTTTCATTTTAGAGGAATTTTATTTCCTTTAGCTCTATATTAAATGCATCCTATATGTCCCTTCTAATATACAGCTTTCTTTTCATTTCAAATGATGATGCTATCTTTAATGATAGAGTCCTTTGAAAGTTTATACTTTTTTATTAAAAAAAAGTGTCTGCTTATTATAAGAAATAAGATTTCTATTCTTTCATTCGTAACGAAAACGCAGAGCAAAGACGAACACGAAGTTCCGTCATTCCGGGCTTACTGAGTGCAATTGATGGGTCTGAAATAAAAATAAGGGAAGTCATCAGGTATTCAAGACATCCCAAGTAAATGAGAATAAGATACATTTATTATCATTATCCTTGAATAAGTCGGCAAAAAAGTCATCATCTTCCACAAATTATCAAGAGATGGAAAACATTTTGCTAATTTTTGAGTTATTTCTCAAAACCACCCAACATTCTTTCTAACTACGATAATTCATAGATTTTCACCACATGACTTATTTTTTAAGAACATAATTGATTTGATTTCAGTATCAGAAATGTATAGGGAATTAAATATTTTTTTTATTATTTATTTACTGAATAATTAAAGGTAGAATACTCTGAAATTTTAAGAAAAAAAAAGCAAACTTCTCTTTTTTCCCTCCCTCATTCCTTTTTAGAAATTTAATCTAGTTTGTGTATTTCCCTGATGCATGCTATAAATCAACCCATTTTCTTACATAAAAGTCAATAATTTGCGACAGGTATGCATTTGCAATTCATCCGGATATGATGGCTGCGTATTAATAAATAAAAGTTTCATCTCTGATCGTCCTTTGTTTTTACTCTTCATTTGGTAACTGTAATGAAATTATTATAATTGTATTTGGTTTTTATTGTTACCGAATATGATCCACATTAATATTTATTGCTATCTTTACATAAAAATACTATATTTCAGAAAATACTAAATTCTTTCTATTTTTTTTATCTCTCTTACAACAAGGTGTGAGAAGTGGAAAATAAATAAATATAAAAATTAACTTTAGTCGCTTAAAATAATAAAATAAGGAATAATATCATTCATTTAACATTATAAAATTAGTTTCTTTAAAAACATGTTCATAATTTTTCAATTAAATGAATGAGAATATCTTCTGCAGACTTCACAGCTTGAAAAAATCTCCTCTTTTCGAATTCATGAGTTTCGGAAACATAGCAATAGGTTTCGAGCTACTATTTCTTTGCTTTTTTATTTTTAATTCACGATAGATCTAATTTTTTTCTTTCTTGCTTACAAAGAAAAAAGTTCTGTAATCCTCAAAAGGTTCGAACTGAAAATTTTGATGAATCTCCACATTTCAGATGTTTTTAGAGTCTGAAAACCACATTTTTGGTATCATGTTTATCTGTGAAATCGACCATTCTAAAATACTTACAATTAAATGCATGATTTTGGTATGTGGCTTGAGCAACAAATTATTAGATTTTTATCAAATTTTGAACGAAATCCCCTAATTACTCACATCCTTTAACTAAAGTTCATAATTTTTATACTGTAGAAAAGAGGATAATACCTTCTCCTAGAGCATATGAGAAATATTTTATGAAACCCCTGTAATACTTAAGCATACGTTTGTGAATGGTTATAAAGCAACATATTAAGGCTAAATTTCGACAAATTTTTAGCCTTCTAAAACGTTTGAGGGCTAACGACAATGTACGTGTTCAAAGCTGGGCATCACAAAAGTCTTTAAAAAATTATGATAAAAAAGACATTGTAAACATTTTGTATGCGATATCGAATATTCATTCAGATTTCACTTCTTAATTTTGATCTCTTTCTTTGTAGGACTGCAAGTCAAATGCAAAAAAGATCTATTGAAAAGCAAAGGAAGATTCAAGCTCTCGTTGCCATGGGGAGATCCCACACTGAAGTGAAAGCCTCTCTGCCGGTGTCCAAAACCCAGAGTACCCTTCTGAGCCACGACAAGAAGAATGAAACCAAGAATCTCTCAATGGGTCTGGCTTTCGGATCTGCGATGGGAGGAGTCGCTGGAGCAGTAATCGGTTCGATAGCAGCAGCTACTTCCACAAGTGGCCAACCGTTCCCAACTGCAGAAACTAGTCCAAAAGGAAGTAGATCAAAGAAGGACGGTGCTATGGAAAATCAAGATAATTCGAATTTAACGGAAAACAATTCAGATGATCAAGATCGATCAAGTAGCGTAGGTTTTGATTCTGATTTCGATGAAATGTTTCAGCAAACTGATGAAATCGAGCCAAAATTCACAGCCTCAAAAAAGCGCAAAAAAGAAAGCAAGCATAAAGAGAAAAAGCGATCTCCATCAGCAGGTATACAGATTCCAATACCGCGCCTTGAGCCTTCCACTCCAATAATGAAAGAAAAGCCCTTTATGAATCTGATTCTTCCTACGCCTAATTTATTAGAGCCTTCAACTTCAACAGAAGCGACGAATATTCCTTCGCAATTTTCACCCGATTCTTCATTAAAATTGAGAGATGATGACGAGCCTCAGATGTTTCTAAATGACAACACTTTACCTAATAATCAGTTATGTGATACAGTGCTTAAAACGGATATGGCACGCATACTTGAGGTCTCGACAAGTGATTTTAGGGATCAGGAAAGTAGCCAAGAGCCAGAGAATCGACGAGTCAAAGATTCACATGAAGCGGAAAAAGATGATAAAATAGCGTCTGTCGCCTTTCTCCCGAAACCAAACTCAAAAATCCTCGAATCTTCGATTAAAGAAGGACAATCATCGAATAAAAATCAGTCGATTACTCCCAAAGATGTTATGGTTGAATCCAAAAATGGGGAAAATGTCATTCATGTGGTTGAACCAATTGATCATCTCTCTGTCATCGAAGGGAAATTAAGCTTAGATGGAGCGAAAAACGAAAAATCGCGACGAACACTTGTCACAGCACTGAGCCAAAAAATTAGAATTCACCGCAACAAAAGGAAACGGAGTCGTCGGAGTGACAAACGGCATAAATCGAAATCGGAAAATCGAGCCCGCAAAGCGCTTAGGACAATCTCATTCATCTTAGGTGCATTCGTCGTATGCTGGACACCTTATCACATATGTGCTTTGGTAGCTGGATTTTGCAGAGATGCAACAGGTTGCGTCAATCACCATCTCTTTTACTTTACCTATTTTCTCTGCTATGCCAATAGCCCAATCAATCCTTTTTGTTACGCTATGGCTAACCAGCAGTTCAAGAAAACTTTCACCCGCATACTGAAAGGGGATTTTCATAAGACATAGTCGACAGATACTGTTGACTGGCAGAATGTTCGGTATAGGAATATGCCTGTGCAGGAATAAGAGTTGAGTTAGAAAGATTTTATATATCCCCTTCTCCACTTTTTATCCCTTTATATATTGTTAAGATAGGATTCTGAATAGATTGATTTCCAAGTTTTGCATTTTGTTGAATGTTTAGAATTCCTTTTTATTGTTCGAATCTATTCTAGTTTGAATTCAAGCAAACCCTTATCTTTTTGATGCTTAGTCAGTAGAGTTTTTGGATGCATGTTTAGCAATTATTAGGATATGATTTTACGTGTGGCTATTACCTTATAGAATATACAGATCTCCTACGACGCACAAAAAGTAAAATTTTCAAAATGGAAAATACATTAATTCAGAACAAAGACATTTTTGTGCGTTACAGGAGAAAATGTGAATGAAATTTATTTATGTTCATCTATTGATTAAGGTGTAAATATTTTCCGAGCAACTAGACTTTTTGTAATTCTTTTCAATTGCTGGAAGCAATTTATCAATATTTTCATCAGCAAATATGCATCCAACTTAAAAAGACTTCCATAATTAAAGCTCATGGAAAGCTTCATTGGAATAACAAATGCATATGAAAGAAGCTATGAACTTTTTCAAAATTCTAATGAACTTCTAAAAATTAGTTTTATACTTAAAAGCAGCATTAAAGAAACCTACGAGAATGTGACATTTTAAAATGATGGTAAGAGCTAATCTACTAAATCCTCCTACAATTTAAGGCACCAAAATGATCCTAAAATTTTATAGTTAAATCACTGATATATGTATTTAAAATACTTTATAATCAGTTACACCTTTACAAACTTCTTTATGAGCTTTATATAGAGCGCCAATATTTTGCAAAATGTTAGTTTTTAGAAATATTTCTGAAAAGTATAACATCTATAGCAATTGAAAGAACATTTCAAATAAATTATTATGCATAAATCATAGATATTTGTTGATAAATACCGGCTTAGCAATCACTGGCTCTAATGAAATCGGTTCATACATTTTAAATTTTTTTGTGATTTTCTCTTGCTCTAAACAGTTACAAAAATTGTCATTCTGTGTAAATTTTATTTCCGTAATTTTCTATAAAGGATAAATATCTGTTAACTTACTTCATGAAATGTGCTGCCATTAATAATATTTTCTTACCTATTCACTAATTCAGTATGGCGAATTGCTGAAAGCTGAATAATTTTTGAAAAATATTTATGTTTTATTCAATCCAGTTTTAAACTATATCTTAAAAATCTCATAATTTCTGAGAAACACAGAAAAAAAGTCAACGTTGCTTATTTAATTGCTTCTTTTTATTCAAATTTTGCTATTGTTTAAAATTTCAGACTCACGTAAAAGTAACATTTCATATTAGAAATAAAAGAAGCATGCGAAAAAAGAGCAGAAATTCAGAAATATGCATTTAATTTGTTGAAACTCCTTATCACTTTTTAAACTTCAAAGCTTCTTGCAATTCCAGTAGACGGAAGCCTTGAATCGATAGTTGAAATTAAAAAAAACCCTCAAAACTTCTTGCAATTCCAGTAGTCGGAAACCTAGAATCGATAGTTGAAATTAAAAAAACAGTTAAAAAATGTAATCGAAAAGCTACTGAAAAATAGCTGAATGAAAAAATCTCACTAAAAATGGTGTATGGTTTTAAGACTAACTTTGCAACCATGCATTTGTGTTAGAAATACACGAAACAGATTTACAAAATGTAATTTTTTTTAATGAAAAGGATTTTAAAATATTTTATATACTGATAAAATTTTCTTTACTCATTTTTTTCCTCAAATGTATAAATTTGAATCAATTATTAAAGAATTTAAATAAACTGGAAAAGACAAAAAAAACGGATTAATGTATCAGTACAAAAAAATCATTAATTATTGATTAAGTAAAATCTGTATCATCGATTGCGAATTACATTTTATTTGAGAAAAGGCTACTTGATTTAAATTTGAATAATTAATCAGCCAGTATAAGTTTATTTCATTATTCAATAAAATTACTAAGAATTTCATTTTCCTCAAAACTATATTTATTAATCAATTTTAAGAAATTATCTGCAATTATACTTGAATTAAATTTTAATTGGTCCTATTATTTCAATCTGATATTCATGATCATGAAGCTCTTTATAAATGATACTCTTTAAACCTTTTGTCATAGTTAGCGGATATTTTCGACATGCCATACTGAGCAAAATGCGTGACTGAATTTTTACTGTGTTGGTTAGTTACTGTTTGTTACATGTAAATAAACAATGTGTAGAAACAGAAAAACTGTTTTGTAAATTATTTGATACACTCTGATTGAATTATTCTCAGTGTATAGAATCCTTTACAAAATAATTCTTTTTAATAAAATCTTATATTCCCAAATGAATCGAACAGAATTTACATCAAATTAAATAAGTTTATTCTTAAAAGAAAAAATAGGATTAGGGAGTAGGAATTGTTTCGTCTTCTTTCTGTAAACACTTAAATGTCAAAACCATTTATTACTATGTGATTATATCTATTGCGTGTATAAACGATTATCAATCAGAAGATTTATTGCAACTGTGTGCATCACTAGTGTTCAAAATGAAAGGCACATTAAAATCTACAAAACCAAACGTATTAAAATATTAAAAAATTCTTTATTCTATTCATTAAATAAGGTGAATAGTTCTATAAAAGCAGTGTGGAGTCCTATAATAAAAAGTTCTAAAAATTAAATCTTTATACAACCCCGTGGAGAAAAAGTGTCCATTAGTAAAATGTTTTTCTTGCATTCTTCTATGATACGAGCATAAAGTTTTACTCTTCGATCTGCAAAATTTGCAGCGATATTCTTATTTTTAAATTTAGAAAAGCAAATGACGAATTTAGATGGAAACATTTATTTCAGAAATGCAGATTTATCCAACACAAAAAAAAATTCTACTACTATTCTATGTACTACTATACAAATATTTGTATAGTCGTACATCATCTAAGTATCATCATAGTATAGTTAACTTTTATTAGTTAATAATACATCTTCGAATTTATTTAGAAGGAAAGAAGCACTTAATAAACATAATATTTATAATATCTCAGAGAAGTAATGTATTATCGAACAAGAAAATAAAATTCTTTGCTCCCATTTGTATATGGGATATTAAGCTTTATAAAAACAAATGAATGAACTATCCTATTGCTTTCAGCAACTAAGAATATTTTAAAATACAGATGATTAATGCTGTATGTAATCGGAATCCTGGCTAAGCTGCAAAAGAACATCAACTTATCATCTTTCAAATTCATGATATATTTCTATGAAGCATGCTTTAATTACTTCAAAAGGCATAATCTTTGATTCTCGGGGAGGAGAGAGAAATATGAAAAGCTATACAAGTGCTATACACTTCAACCAACGATTTATTCAAACATTTTTTTTTTAATTTTTAGCAAGAGTCGATAGTATAATTATTTTCTAATTCTGCTTTTTTAATAGCATAATGTAATATTACACAATCCGTTAAATGGATTATGACTCGCTGAAACATATTTGGGATTTTAACTGGATTTTCTGTGTCAATAAATTTTCCTTTTAATATATCTGAAAATTTTGCAGAGTTCGTGAAAATTCGTGTGTTTGCAAATAGGCCTAAGAAAAACGTTTCACTTACTGACCCTTTTTTCATTACAGAATTGTATAAAAATTCAATTTTGGAAACTAATTAATTATCACTCTCTATATAAATCAAGACTATTTTCATACAATTATTTACATTATTTAATATAATTCTGTAATATGAAATATATATCTTATTACAATATTTATGGGAATAAAAGCTTGTGCCGTGTTTTGGGGACAATTCTTGTGTAGTTTTGCTACAAATCCAAGAATATTATATAAAATATGCATGACCGTTACAAATTTCCGTATATCCAAGTATCGAAAATGAATAAGTAGCACAATTCGAACTAGTTTTCATACCGAAGAGTGCATAAATATCCTTAAGAAATGAAACCTATTGGAAATTAATTTTAGAAATCACGTTTGAATTAATTGATAACAAATTGAAATTTACTTACATCTACCTATTTATTTTTATAATTGTCATTTACAGCCATTAAAAATGTCCAAATATTTATTTAGAGGAATTTTTCCAGGAAGCTTTTAATCCCAAAGTTTATATGTATGCTTTCAATTCCATCAACCATTGAAGAAACACTTAAGTCGAAATCACCATTTACAACAAAATGTTTTTGCAGTATTTTCCGGTTGATACATTATCATATTTAAGATGACTTTTTTCAACCTTCAGCATTTGACTAAATTGTTTTGCTTTGCCGCTGATCTGTAGTTTAAAACATCAGCATTTTTTTTTTCTGCACGAATTCATCACAGCTGCTTAATCTTTGCTACAAATAAAATCTTAATAATTTCAACTGCATATTCTTCTGTCTGTTTTCAATTAATTGACATGAGAATACCATCTTAAATTAAAATATTTTCGCGATAAATATTTAAATTATGCTTGTCAAATATCCCGTTTTGCTTGAAAAAATATATCTCAAAAAAATTCTAATTAAAAAGGCCATTATTTTCCCTACTTCCATAATTTGCCACCAATGAACTCCCCTAGGCCGTTTTTCCTCTCATCCCTTAATTTCGCAGCGAGAAGTAATCGGCCTGCTTCGAAGCCCTGCAGACGGCCCTGCAGTGTTTCTGCTTCAGTTCTCGATGTGGACAATCTGCTAACCAGTGCGGAGGGCAAATGCCATGTCTGCTTGATTATTGAAGATCATTAAAAGAGTTTGTGTGTAAAAGGAGGAGTTTTCTCCTGTCACGTCATAAGGAATACAGATTAATAAATTCTCAATGTATAGGGTTAAACTCTGGTTTAATCCTATAAATGATCTGTAAAATAATTTCTCTAAATGTTTTTTTTATTTTGAACTCTAGTGAAGGAAATGATGAAAAACTGTGATATATTGTTAACTTCTATGTAAATTACGAAAGTTGTTGATTTTTCCTTGCGTTTTTTCATTGTTTCTGATTCATCTACAAAACTGAATAATATTTTTTAGGAATTGACGTTCTAATCCATACATTTTCCCCCTTTCTCTTTCTCTGCAGAGTTATTTATAAAAATGTATGTTGAATAAATGATCATGTTTGTTGTCGGGTTACTTACAAAAAACATTAGATGCAAAAGACATAATTGTATAAGTATAAAGTATGTTTTGAAATATCGAAACTAAACTATGGGAACTAAATCGGTTGTAATTACATCCGAAATGAATCTTGAAGTTAAGAATATATTTCTGAACAGTTGATTTATCTTATTTAATGTTCCTACTCGTGTATACTTTTGGCAGATTATGCGTGAAATCTCAGTATTGCATGATTGATTGTAGTTACAGTGAACCTATTTGAAGTGTTAGCTACTACGTAGCTATCCATTTTCATTAACCAAGAATATAACGATGACATGTATTTAACATTTGTTGATAGTTGCTTAACTTTGTTAGTTCTTTTGTTTACGTTCCAACGCTGCATTGACGATGAAGATGCCAAATTTGAGATCTCATTGTACATGATACTTCTAAATATCTTTAATATTTTTAGAGCTTTTATATTATGGCGATCCTGTAGTGTAATAACAGAAACTCTCAAGAACTATTTTTGAGCTCTTCATCATCATTGAAAAGTTCTGGTAAAAAACTTCAGAGTTGGAGTAAGGCAAGCAAGTGATGTAACTGTCCATAAATATCACGAGTAAAACCTTCTCGAGGAATGTCAAAAAGCATATATGCTGGTATATAAATGCACAAAAACGTACAAAATAGCAATAATGTATCATTAATAAATCTTGCATACATACATATGTAAATGTATTTATATATATAGAGAGAAAAAGATAAACTTGGAAGACATATCTACGCGATTGCTCCCTAGGATGATCTGTTTAACATTTCTGGATTCATATGGAATTATTTTACGATTAACTTCTGAGAATATTTGACTTCTTGAAGTAACCCATTAGCACATATTATTATAGAATATTTGAATGATATTGTGAAGGCTTAGTATCGTATCAAAAATATTGTACAATATTTAGCAACATTCAAGGGGGAGATAGTTTAATAAATATTATTAAAAGAAGGTATTTTCTTAAAATGTTAGTTTTAACAGAGTTTATTTTATTTGAATGTATATAATTCCTTTTGTTTAAGATTTTATTTAAAATAATTCATTGAAGCAGTTTTACGTTAAGAAAAGTAATATTGCCTATTATTCAAGAACGATGTTTAAACAATTCTACATTCAGGGTAATTCTATTTAGCAGCATTGCTAAACTGCATTTGAAATTCTACGTTTTATAAGCTTTGAATAATACTGAGAGAAGTTTATTATGAATTCTTCGTTAAGGGCCATTGATCAATCTTATGGTGACAATATTTTGATTTCTGTATTTAACAATATAACACATAATTTTAATAATCATTTCTGATATGTTTTACCTGATGTAATCAGACGGTCTGGGCACGTTTGTATATCTTGATTCTCATTGTTTCCGGGTTTTTTCCAAAATATCCTAGATAATCCCTTATTTTCTAATTTAATGTTAAATAAATTTATTTCTTTTTTTTTGTCTGATGTGGTACAGATATATAAGATTTTGCTTTTCAAGAATTCTAAATTCCAACTTTTACTAAATATAAAACATGCCAAAATTAACATGCCTAAGAAAACTATCGAAAGCTCTTATAAGTAAACTATGACAACATAGTTCTTTATTTCACCTCTTTCTTTATGCTGAAATTTTAATGCTCATAAACTAAATCAAAAACGAGAAACGGTCAATGGCTTCAGAAAAATAATTTCGATAATGTCCATATTTTAAAAGCAATTAATCTTGGCATTAACTTTCATAATTTATTCCAGTGGCAAGTCATCGTTCCAATGAAACGGTAAACCTTTTTGAAACAGTGAAAAAGTAATTTGATTTAAAAGATTATTCCAAATGACGCATCCTTCGCTCTTCGTCTCCGTTTTTATAGTCTACTCTGTTTCAGACTTTGCTTGTCTAGTGAGTGAGGTAGGAGCCAAGTGAAGGCTCCTGAGTTCGAATGCCAAGATAAGTAAAAAGAAAAGAAAGGAAGACTTGCGAATCAAGAAATACTTCTGAACTGTAACATATCCTTTCCATAATCTAATAGGTAGTTCAGTTCAAAGTGATAATGCTTGTAATATTGTGAATTGAATGGCACAATATCAGGAAATGTATTGTACAATACTGAATATCACTGTTGCGTAATATAATAAAGTATTATTCTTTGAACCGTTTCAAAATTGTGAGAAATATTACACGATACTTTGTTCGCAAACTTTGCAATATTTTTCAATATATTGTGCTGTCTGGGTCCATGAGTTTCTTGAAATAATATATTTGTTTTAAATTTGTATGAAATATTCCAGTCTTAGAAAAAATATATGCTGAATTCAGAACTACGATTGTGAATATCATTCTATTCCCTGTTAATTTTCCACAGACACAGTATATTCCTTTAACCTAATCCAGATAATGAAATCTACAGGTCTCGATGTGTTATCCTTCACCTAAATTCCATTAAAAATAAAGAAATTCAAAGGCACAGACTTTATATTTTATATTCTTGTTTCAATTGTTTTGCATTCAATTTAAATATCCTTGAGGCCCAAGCTAAATTTGTGCATAACCAGATAAGTTGGCTAAAAAGCTAATAGTCATACGTCGTTGGTTCGACTCTGAATTGATAAAAATAATGACTCCTGATGATAAATAACGATCGGGGATTCTTTTAGCAAGACTCCGGCTTCGGCCATGGACGGGTCCCTGTTTCACATCTGATTCCACCAAAGATCGGTTGTATAAGCGGGCCTTTGCACTTTGAATATTTCATTGGTCAAATGCTCTTCTCTTGGGTTTGTAAGGACGTTCGGAGAGAGGGTTGCGAGCTCTGATCACGGTTCGAAATGACGAGATTCCTCTAGAAGTAACTCTCATATTACTTCAAAACGGGATATTAAAAAAAATAATCCTTTTTCCTTCTCTTCGTTTCCCTTTTGTTGTTTTCTAAATGAATTTTTAATGACATTCGTTGAAATTAAAACTTATAGTCATCTTAACATATCCCTACTCGAAAACAGTATTAATGAATGAGCTCCATTTCAATTTCCGACTCGAAATTCCTGTTGTTTCTCAGAATCCTCCGAATATTTCTGAAAAACTGTTACAGAAGGCAAATGAATTTCCCATTTCAGTAAACCAGAATGCTTCAGCGATGAGCTCAATAGTTGTGAACACCAGCATTTTTCGCAGCCCAATTGAGCTTTCTTGCATTTAAGAGGCGCCATAACATTACATATATATTTATTAAAAGAGCTTAGTTGCTTTTATCAAAAAAGCTTTTCACTGTTTATATAACTGTGATTTAAAAATGAACAATAAACTGACACTCTGAAACTATCACCATAACGCCTTACCTAAGAAAGAATTGATATTTTTATCAGAAGCAATTATATCTACTCTTAAGTTATGTAGGGTGCATTTTCATTCCAGATGTTGCTATTTCTAAAGTAGAAAATATATATGAAAGTCGTTAAAAGTCACTAGAATATAAAATTGTAGATAAGATTTTTAAGGAATATCAACTTCAGAATATTTATATGAAGCCGAAGCAATAAGTTATAAACATTTCAAAAGATCAGATCAATAGACAATGAAAAAGTACTGAAAAATTCGGAGATTAAAAGTACTTATTTGAATGAATATAAAAATAATGAAAAACCTTTAACATTAGTTTTGTAGTATTAATTCTGATAAGGAACTAAAATTTAAAGGGTAAAAACTATAATCAAGTTCCAATAATCAAGCATTTGCTTAATGCTAAACCTAACGAGTTGCGTTTTGATTTAAGAACTTGTCATTGTAAATGCATATAACATAATTTAAAAAACAATGCAAGTAAAAAAAAATTAAGTAATGGTTGGCACAAAATGAAATTGCTTTCGAGAGACATATCACTTTTCTAGGTTACTTCTAAATCGATTAGGACATTTATTATAGAACAGGACATCCTGGGAAAAAAATATCTCATTCTTGATCATTTTTCCATTTCTTAGCATTTGATTGCCTTCTCTAAAGAACACCTTTCAAGTGCTCTCGCATTTGCGGTGAAAGGATCAGGGCTATACAAGAACGGCGCCAAACCTTCCACTCAGAGCTTCGTATGAAATCACGGGATTGGGAATTGTCATGAAGTATACTACCAACTATACATGTATACTACCATTCAATATATTCATCATAAATTGCAACGATTTGAAGGTGAATTTTCGTGGTACAAATATTTGTAATGCTTCAGATGTTATTACCTTTTGAGAGAATCTTCATATTCCAATAGCTGTAATTTGTCTACGAGCCAATGAAATTTGCAAATAACCATATTGCAGCAATCAGCTTCATCTATTGCTTCTCTGATTAGAAAACATTTGGTTTCGGAATTATTTGTTTCGGAGTGATGCTCCTTCAGAGTTATCGATCATCATATTAATAGAATAAAAAGAATGGAATAATATTAATGAAATAAAAAAACGCTTTCATACACTAAATGTTTATTTAATATATTCCAAAAGAAACAAGAAGATAATTGACTCCATAGCAATCAGATCATATCTCCCAAACTCATCCTGCATTTCATTTGGATTTCTGTTTCATTCGAAACTTCTTTGAATTCGATTTTATTCAAGCTCTTATCAATCGTCATTTAAGAAACACTTATCAACATACCATCTTTCTTCTTATATCAGTACGCATTAAAAGTAATGAATATTTGAACTTCATCAGTAGCTAAAGTAGTTTTAGCACGACTTTGAGTACCGGTAAAAGAGGTAAGATGATTAATAGACCATTACATTTTACAAGTCTTGTTTTCGGGGTATTTCTACGAGTTATTTCTGATCATTTATTACATTTCGAATCTCTTTTAAGCTTCCAAAAGGATTCTGATACTGGTCGTGGTAATTTCAATCTTCCTTGTCAACAAAATTTCAAAGATCCTTCCCTTTTAGAAAGCAGAAATCATAAACCACTGAAGAAAGATTCAAGGAATCAGCTCTACGACTTATGTTGTTAGAAAAAGCTTCAGAGATTCTCTAATTTTCTATTTACTTCGACCAATAGATGAAAAATTTGGAATTTCAATTTGCACTTCATTTCTGCAAGACCTCTTTGCCGATTTTAATTACATATTTATCGAAATAATTTTAATGATTTAAAATAACCTTCTCGCTCCTACAAGAATTACAATAGCACCGAAGATTAAAAGATACCTTTTGATTATGGAAAGCTTTGAAATATAAATAATGCATTAATTTTAATATATGCATCTATTTTTTAAATTTAATCCTCTTATCTTTGAATAAAGAATTGAGATAAATCTAGTTAAGTATCTATGTATATCTAGCTGCATCGTTGACCAGCGCAGGATAGTTTTCATTTTGATGGCGTCTGCCACATGGCTTTTTTTGAAACATACAAATCTATATTCAGAATTCAAAAAGACGCCCAATCTCGGCTTTTGAGCGGATGCCGCCTCTTCGAAACTCGATTACTGAAATGGGCCCGTTCAAAGGGAGCAGATTTTCCGAAAGCGGGTGTTATTGTACCCTTGCTTGGGGAAAAACGCGAAACACAACACTGTGCAATAATCAAATGAAGTAACGAAATAAAATTATTAAAATCATGTGATAATTTGAGACTATTTAATCAACATGATTATGTTATGTCTCTTTGTTCTTTGCAAAGGAGATTGTTTGTGGTCACCTGTTTTATCTATATCTCAGTTCTAGAGATAAAAGATCGTTGGTTGTCTTTCGGAAGAAAAGAAAAAAAAATTTAATTCTGCTAATGTAAAATCATCTACTCTTTTAACTCATTATACATGTTCTATAGATGGATCTGTTTTTTCTCAATTCAATTCACTTGAGTGAACTGTACTGAGTTTGCCATTACATTTCTTATGTTCTCAAAAACTGAAGCAGAGAATGCTGATTTAGCACCATCATTTCTAAATGGCAATGCTATGATGTGTATGTAACAATTATTCACGGAACAGTATTTGAATTAAGTAGTCGTTAGAAGAAAAAGGGATCCTTTTCTTCTAATTAAAAGACGTAATCAAGGGAGTCTAATACAATAACAGCCCCTTTCATCTGAGTTTCTTTCTTGTGCTACTGTGATTCTTCTACAATAATTTTATACAGCGTGTAAACAAAATAAATTAGATTCGAGTTTCATTCTGCTGATTCTTAATCTTCGAAGAAAAGCATTGAGCAAAAGGAAAAGAAATAGCTCAGCTTTTTCTTGTTCATGTAGCTCCGAACTTCTTGTCATACAAATCCGAAACATATCAGTGTACTTAAATTGATAAGACAATTCAGGAAAGAGTTTATGCACAGTTACATTTGCTTTGCCAAAAGATCATTCTTCTTTCGTTTTTATAAATCAAACTTAATGTCAGTTGATCGTACATGTTTTCCTAACAAATATTCATGTAATAAAGTGTTATTATTGTTACTGAATAGGTTTTTGAAGTAAAAACATTTTGGTGACTTTCCAATTAAACTGGCAAGTTGTAGGAACTGAATTATTACCGTTTTTCAATATGAATTTAATATATGTGTAACCAAAATTGTAAAAAAAAATTGTACGCTCAGTGACGCTGCCTCATAGCATAGATTTTTATTTCACAAGTATAATGATTGTTTTATAACCTAATAACACCATTGCAAAAGTGTTACTTATTGTACTATATTAAGTAATATTAATAGATAAGCTCTCTTGAGTCTGTTAGTATGATTACTTTATATTTCAAAACATGCATTATGGTATTGTTTACAATGATGTATATTATACTTAATTGTTCAATAGGAACAAAAAAAAATTGCTATGAAATATAATAAAATTCTTTGCAGAATTGTTGCTGCATTGATCCTAAGCAAGTGTTAGCTAACTAGTGACTTTGTATTGCATGCACGTTTTATGTCAAAATGAAATTTACATACATTCGTACTATGTTGTATGATTTGATGTGTCTTTATTATGATTAAACTGGAATTATACTTCCAACCCCGAATAATTCACTTCTTTTACACTTACATCATTAAACACACACACGATTTTATTTTTCTTTTAAAAAAGCAAAAGCCATGTTTTTGTAAACAGTTAATTTAAGAAATGAACAATAATGAGGAAAAAAGGCCCTGAATAATGTTCAAGATGATTCTTAACCAAAGCAAACATTATTTCGGTTAGAAGCCGTGCATCATATAACGTTTGAATTTCCTACTATGATTTACATAATTCCTTCTATTATCATCTTTCCATATTAACATGCTTGTATTTGCAAAAAGAATACCTGTAAAAGTATTATAAAGAATGCAATAAAAATATTATTAAAATGTCTTTTTCCTAAAATGAGAACTCCTGCCAATTTGAAATATTCTTTTAATAGTAAATAATTTTTTTGTGGAAGGAATATTTCAGTGGAAGTCTAATCAATAAAATAAACAAAAAAGCATTCGCATTAAGAATTTGGAGATTTTGCAAGCTAATTAGGATTCATGCATCTTTCCATTATTATCTAAATGTTTATCAATGATTACAATTACACTGTTTAAAACAAAGACAATGAGCGCTCAATTTGCCAATGCCATTTTTGGCAAAATTTCGGTTATTTCCTTTTGTCATGTAATATTGAATGTTTATGTAAGAAAAATGACTAATGTTACAAATAGACTAAGGAATTGCATTTCGTACATAAGCCACATAGTCAGCATGGTAATGATTTTATTTGAATTAATTCCCAGATTCACCCAAAACAGAAACGAAAAGCAAAATAATTCATTGCGACTTGAACCAAACTCTCGAACAAATAATCCTTTAGACAAATATTTTTAAAAATCAAAACATGAGAGGGATGCATACCACATTTAATAAATTTGAAGGGAAATTTTGATGAAAATTTTATTTGGCAAAACTAATATTTTCTTGGCTATCTAGAGTGTAACCATTTTTGACTATCTGTAGTGTCCAAGAAATATTGTGTAAGGATCGAATGATATAAAAGGCTTTCTATAAATACACAGACAAAACTACCATTCCAAATAACTTCAGTGAAAAGTCTGTTTACACCTCAATATTGCATCATAAATGAAATCAATTCAATATTTTTTAAGCGGATAAAAAATGGAAGGACTAATGTAAAATGCACTTTATTCCAATTCAGTTAGTTTGAACTGGCTTCTCTATGGGTCAACAAATGAACAAAACTCCAATGCAAAACCTTTGAGTCTGTGCTTTAGAAAAGTGTTGCTAAAACATCGAAATCCTGTGAATACCTGAGACAATGAGAAAGCAGTCATTATGGTGATTTTTTGCTCCTTACGTTTATCTCTTAATTGATTATAGTTTTTTACACCATTTCTCTGTAACTTCTTTATTATGTTGAGGCTAAAAGAATGAGACTGAAAACAAGCAAATGAGATGAATGCCACAGAAAAAAAGAAAGGAAAAGCTGTTGCATATTTTGTAAATATGTCAATAGCAAAGATTTAAACTTCTTTCGGTATTTTAATTAAACATGATTAGTTGTTACATAAATTATTTACCGAAGTCATTTAAATTGCTCGGTCACAAATCACTACCGTTTTGGCCGTAATATTATAACAGCAAGAATAAATAATCATAAAAAAAGTCATATAGCTGCAAAAAGTGTATTTCAATCCTAAAGAGAAAAAATTATGAATTCATTTCACTTTTTTGAATCTGAGTGATTAATCTGTTGGATTTATAGCTTTTTATATTGTTTATCAAAAAATGATGCGTAGTTCCAATTATTTTGTACATGTACAAGTACATTTTGTTCATTATCTGTTATCCGAGACCAAAAGTTTTATCTTATATCAATAATCAGTCTATTAAATTTGTTAAATAAAAAGTTTTCATTTAACTCTCCTTTCTCCAAAAAATTATATCATTTTGTAAAACAGAAGGATTTTAGAAACAATCTCATAAATATTATTTCCTTAAGATATCCCCAAAAACAGGGCATTTCTGAAACACAGCAAAGACTATTATACACACAAATATGAAAATCTAAGCGGAAAACTGTGTAGCCTAGTTTAGATAACAAAAAGAAAAAAACTAAAATTCGTAATTATATTATTAAAAGATTCATATAAAAAGTGAGGGAAAAAACCCTAAAAAAATCGATTATTTTTCTTTCTTTTCTTTCTTTCTTTCTTTTTTTTTTTTTTTTTGATTCAGTCGGTCGGAATTTCTGAAATGCTATGGCATCCCATCTATTAATTAAGATTTCAAGTTTTGTTTAGTCTTCCCATTCCGCTGCTTCATAACAGACTCTGGTCATGGAGATTTAATTTTGATCAAGAATAAGATGATGCAATCCCTTCTCTTCCCCGTCGTTTGATCCTTAAGTGTTTAAAATACACTAGAAGAAGTCGAAGTCTCTCTACTACCATTAGTCTTCAATTTCACTACTGAACCTTGGAACTAGGTTAAGCTCCAAAAATTTATTAAAATCTCCACATTTTATTTCTGAACTGGTGAAACTGTTTTTAATTTTTCCATTTTTAAGCACTGCTGCTTTTTCCTGTAATATAATTGGAGGAATAGTAAGATCTTACCGCTTTTTTTAGTTTGAAATTTCGCTTTCTTATTTCACTACTCAAAATATTTTATGGAACCAGTAAACAAAAAATATCTGACCTATTAATTATGAAATATAATTGGCCGAAAACACCAAACATTACTGATGAGTGATTCTATTTGCTATTCGTATAGATGAAAGGCGTCATTTATAAATGATTTTAACAAACTCTTTTGTTTATCCTGCGACGAAAGAAGCCTTCCAGCTGTTCATAGTTCTACTATCAACCCTCCGGACGAATAAATGATTTTCGAATAGTGCTTGGCTGGCTGTAATAGAGCATTGAAAAGTGAAATAAGATAGATTAGATTATTTGGATGGGAAAGAAAGATGCGTCAGGGGAGTTCCTTGTTTTCAAAGATCATTTTTTGCACATTTTTATTACTGTTAAAATGTTGCCTGACTGTCGACGTATTGAAAAAAAGGCATTTCATACGAGTTCATTGATTTCAACATATCTTTAATTGACGAGTTTATCAAAGCCTTTTAGTTTTTTAACTCCCAAGAAATTTATATTTTTTCACTGACCATTATTAAGTAGTTGAATGCAATACTCACCAAATCAGTGAGCAGTCGGTAATCCCCTTGAAGCTCAGAAATAAAAAAAAGGAACGGTGAAGGACGAATTTGACCAGCGAAATATTAATTTAAGAACTGTTCATTATTATTTGGGGAAAGAAAAAATAGTGGAATAAAAACTAAAAAATAAGTAAATAAAAATAATAAGTTGTACTGGTCATCGTAAGTATTTACATTTTGTTATGTATATGTTAAAAATATGTTTAAATAATTATTCATATTTTTTTAACTTTCAGAAAATGGAGAGACAAAAAAAGATTGAAAAATAATGAGGAAACGAATATTGATAGCGAATATAAAGTTATTATTTATTCCCAGTTTAAAAACGAACGTAGCAATGAAAATTATGTAAAATAAGAATCATTGATTACTTATTAATTAAATTTTCTTAGAAATAGTTAAAAATTAATCGAATTTCAATGCAATTATATATACATCAGAATGGCTAACTTCTAATTATTTAATTGATAGGCAAATATTTAAACTATTGCAGCATATTCCGTAAAAGAAAAAGAATAAAACCTCTGAAAATATAGAGCTAAGATATATAAAAATTTACAATTAGAAACTTATGGAAGTAAATGAGGTCAAATATAATGAACGGGAATTCATCTGGCATGCTTTTTAGAGTCTAAAATCTCTGACAAGCCTTTTGCAATCTCTAAATGGTTTGGGTATGCTGTAACAATAATACAAAATGCCGGCTTGCTGGCACAGAGGTAGCGCGTCTTCCTCGTGTTCTTGAAGTCCCGGGTTCGAGTCCCGGTTCGGGCATGTTTGTTATTCTGTGTGCTGTCTGTGAGATGTGTGAATGTGCCCCCCTGAGAAAAGGGGTTGTGCAAGCGAATGGGGTGAGTGTGCAGCAAAGTCGTACTCTTGGCCCTAATTGGCGTTACTCAAATACAAGAGACGCTTCATTCGGCTTAAATCTGCTGCTGGGTTCAGCAGCGGGCTTGTCCACGGCAAGTGCCATTTTACACAACATAATACAAAATACTCTTCCAAAGCATCCTACAATAAATGAGTTTGTTAACATCATGTAGGAAAAATAAGTTTAGAAATTGGATCTCACTTAAAATGCTCTCTTGAAATGTTTAAATGGTTTCGGATTGTCATTAAATAAGAATAATATTCAGAAATTCTGTATATTTTTCTTATTCAAAAAATATTCCCTTCAAAATATGAAGATATACAATACAAAAGAATAATATACAATATTCTGTATATTATTTATTCTCTTCAAAAAATCTAGTGAAATAAATACTTTTACAAAATTTATATTGACATCGAATCTATTCGCAAATAAAACGGTTCCATCGTCGTTTGATGAACTAAAGGTATGGTCAGAGATCTATGGTTTGGTCCTACTTGCTTTTCGTCCAGCAGAGATTTTGTAATCAAGCTGTTCGTTTGAATTTGAATGCTTCACACTCCAGTTCCAACCATGAAAATCAATGACGGGGAAGAATGAATAGAGCACTGCAAGACTTCTAAAACAGGGCGAGTAAATGTCGATCAGAATTTGGAGATTAAAAATAGTTTAATAATAATCTAACATATTTTAATATATTGTTTTAACTTCTAAACGATTTAATTGAAATTTTTCGAAATGAATAATCTCGTCGAATCAGCTTTCCTCTAAGAGGGATTATTTAAATAATTAGCTTGCTTAAGAGAATACAGCCTTAAAACTTTATAACTTTTAATTATGTGCTTTACTTAAATGCTACACTAGACACTGTTAAATCAGAAATGTTTTTAAGGTAAATTATATATGATGATGAGAAAACTGTAGCTAAAGTTTTTATCCAAATGTTTCAATTCATGTCAAATTCCTTGCTACTTTTGATGATTAGTTTAAAATAAAAAATCATAGAATGTGAACTTTTGAAATTCAAAATGACTTTCAAATAAGACCCTTGCAAAGGCATCATAAAATATTGCTGGTAAAAGTTAAAGAACCAGAGAATCAAAATTAACTATCTGTAAATGGTTTACCAAATGATTCCTGATTTTATCGGCAATGCGCTGAAAAATCATATAGAGTAGAATCTTTATAGCTAGTATTTTATACTAGTATCTTGTAGCCAATATCTTGTAGAATCTTTATATTGTAGTATTCTGATGTATTCTGATGATGATTAGGTGTGTGCCGAATGTGGCATAATTAAGATAAAAATAAATATATAGAATTTAAATAGCAGTCAAAGGACTAGCCATTCAAAAAAAAAACTTTTATACGCTTAAGTATTAGAAGCTAAAACAGCCAAAGGAAAAAGGCGAGTAATAGAAAAAGGGAGCAGACAAAAAAAGAAAAAGTGGAGACGAAAAGAAGAGTCTGCGTAATATTCTACACCTACAGTATCATTGGAGCATAATTAGTAAATAAAAAAATGTACTTAATACAGGAAATTAAATTTTGAAAACAGAAAAATCAAATAAAAAAAACAAAGAGAAATTTTAGCCACTATATTAATTTAATTACATTACAAGCAAAGCTTTGGGAAACTGTGCATTTATCCTTAATTATAGAATGATGATAGTCACAAAATAAGCATAAGTGGTTAGTGTATGACACGAGCTTTTTAGATTTGTAGAAAAGACAAAAAATAAACGATTGAATAATAATTCACGACTTTCAATTCTAGAATTATTCCAAAAGAAGAAAGAACATATATAACGGTTGCTATCCATACGTATACAATAGCATAATGCGGGATCACAATAGAATTTTTAAAATTATTTTCTTGTAATTAACATACAAAAAAGTTTTTAACCATTAGCTATTTTTAAGACAATTTTATCCTAGACCTTTACTATTTATTTTAATGTAATTAATTTTTCATAACGGAGAGCTGTGCTTCGTTATCTAAATGATGATATAACTTAGATTGAAAATTCTCTGAATCGTGGACGTGAGCAAATATTTCCTGATGTGCTTGTTACACCCGATTCTTTGTAGCTCGTGAAAAAGTGCTGATAACTGTATTTTAAAAGAAGAAATTGAATGTGTGGAGTGAATTAATTTCAAATTAATCTCTCAGCCGTTTGATAACGTAAGGACTCATCAGATGTGCTGACGGTCTTTCTTTCTTGAACTTCTTCAGAAGCTATTCTAAGCGCATCGATCGCTAGCAAACTTAATTGCTCTTGCCCTAACGACGTCGTCCGCCTCTTCGATTATTGTTAAGCTTCATCTCAAAGATCAATTATAAATCGAAGACTTTTCAAAAGAGAGCATCTACCACCGAAAGTTACTGTATTATATATTTTTTTCTTTGAAATTAAACAATTTATTTAGTTTTAAAAATCAAGGTCCCTTTTTCGAAACTTAAGCAAAAGCATAAGACAGAAGTTTTTGAAGGAAAGAAATTACGTGATATCTTATACAGGGTTTCTACTAAGATTTTAAAATGCCAGAAAAGATCCATTGAAATTATTTTTTGAGAAATGGTAGTTCGTTTAGTGAATTGTCTGAAATTCGGTGTTCTTAAAATTCTTGTAGGATATTAGGTTCGAACAAACCTATTGTTACGGCAAACAATAGATGTAAAAGAAAACAGATTTGATTCGAAACAATAAAATCATAATTTATTGTCAGAACTATTTATCTGAATCTTATCCATTATTTTTTATAACTTAGAATCTTCACAAATAATAATTACAGCAAAATATTCTGTTATGTATTTTCGATAATTCTAAAATTTTATGTGACGCTTTTAAATTTCTGATATTTGAAAGCCTTTCAAAAACTCATGATAAAACATACCAAACGCTTCAAATGAACATTACTGTGTTGCCTATATCCAGTATCTTGTATTATATTAAGGAAAAAAATCTGAATAGAGTACATAAGACTTGCATAATTTTTGCATTAATTTGGTGGAAATTTCATAAACGTGACACTGAAATAGATATTTCACAGGTAAAAAAATGCTTGAGGTGAAAGGTTTTTCTAATTCTGTTCGTATTTAATTCTTATTAAAATATATAGCTACTGTACTTATTTTATAGAAAAACTTAGATTGTTTTATAATTCATTGATTGTTTGTGGATGTAAATTGTTTTCTTTAAAAAATTGTCTTTTATTAAATTTATTTAGAGATTAATACTTGTAATGCAGTATAATTCATATACTTAATCTCTATATTTAAAGATTTTTGAAATTTCAAATTACTCTTTTTTTAACCTTTATAGCAAGCAAGTAATATTTAAAAAAAAAGAATTTTTTAAAATCAATTCCTACTTAGGTTAACAAAGTAAAATTTTGTTTTAGTTACTTTTTATTAAATAATTACAATTAATATAAATATGACATAATCACAATATTAAGCGGCAAAACTGAAAGAGAATTTCCATTCCCCTTTCTATATTCGGTGTCTGAACTCGCAGCCCAAGAGATGCAAACCCAACGTCATACCCCCCGGACTATCCCAACCTCACCATTGCAATGACTATAAATAATTCATTTAAAAAACATACTAGGGTGGCATTTTTAACGACGATTGAGGATTCAAAGCCAATTGTGGCAACGCAAAATGTTTGAATTTCTTCACCTGTTGGGTTAACGCAATATAGATTTGAAATTTTTAATTTTCTTTATTCTGTATTATTTTAATTCGAAAGTACTTAAAAATGAATCGGGAAAAATCTTTTAATTAACAATGTTTAATTTTTAATGTATCTAACATTATGAAAGTAAATAGAGTCGTTTAAAATTATCGGTAGAAAACTTGTTAAGTCTAATTCCATTAGTGTGGGGAAAATACAGACTGAATTCGTTACTTATTTGGTAGTGAGGAAATGAATTTTGGAGAGAAAGTTAGTTTTTCGTGAATTAATAAAAATGTAATGAT
>JAOUZG010003378.1:715388-738864 GCA_026289955.1 Argiope argentata
ATATATATATATATATATATATATATATATATATTCCGAGCTTCCGAAAACGAATATCCGTATAGGTTTTCTTCTTAAACAAAAAATCTGAGAAGTGAACACAGATATAGATGCCTTATTTAAATTACCCTAGTTCAAGGGTCGGCAACCTATTGAAACGGAAAAGCCAAAAGCGACAACTTACAAAAATTTCCAGTTTTTAAAGAGCCACCAAAATTTTTTGATTTAATATTATAGTATTTGCTTATATATATTAGATTCTTGGTTTAAAATAAGCGGCTTTAAATACAGAATAATCTTTATTTATATAAAAACACAAATATAGATAGTTATATGCCTCCATATGAGAACGTCTTCACATCACTTTAGCATTCTGGAAAACTATTTCATGCGTATAATATGAGGGCCTCAACTTTCGGAATTTCTTTTACAGCTGTCCACTTGTGCTGCACGATTTGCATGCACTTCTAGTTATCTAACTTGTTCTTGAGTTCTGGGAACTTGCCACTCCACAAGTCTTTGCCATCAATTCCAAATGACTCAATGCTGATCTCATTTGTATTTGTGTTGAAAGGATTTATTATGAACGCAAGAGTATTTTTGTTTCTTTTGAACTGCTCGAATCCCTCAGCGATTCAATTCTTAATGTTTTTTGAAGTTATGCCGAAGTAATTCGAGTCAGTAGTTGCATTGGTCTCATCCCGATATTGCTTGAGATTTTTAAAATGAAGTAACTTACCGCTCTCCATGTCTTCAACAAAAAGAAGTAATTTTTTTTCTCGAAAAAAACTACTTCTTCAAGCAAGGATTAGGCCGGATTGCCCTTTCCTTGCAGTTTTAGATTGAGTTCGTTTAGTTTCATTGTGGTATCTACCATGAAGTTGAATTCTTGCAGCCGCTTCTTCCAATTCGGGATGTTCAATGTTTTTTCCATTGAAGAATGTTTTTATTTTCCTCAAGCACAAAGCAAAACGTTGCAATACATTACCTCTGCAAAGCCATCGCACTTTGTGCAGGAGTCGGTCAGAAAACATGATCATGGAGTTTCGTCTCTGAGGATAAAACGATGGCTCAAATTTATCTCATTATAGTCATGTTAAGCGTCGCGATTTGTAATTAAAGTTTATGCTAATAGAAGCTGTCGAGAGATTAGGTACTCAAAAATATATTTTCCTAATGTTTAAAGGTTTTGATAGTAAATTATTAGTTCTTCGTATAAAAGTAGAGAGTCGCAACTTTACATCAAAAGAGCCATCGCGAGCCGCAGGTTGCCGACCCCTGCCATAGTTCAATCATGTTCAGTTAAAATAGCTCAAATTTTCCTTAGTCACTTCATTGGGAACAGAATATAACAATAAGCATTCAATGTAAATCACTTCATAGGTATTACTCCTGTGAAAGTAGTATAAACTATGACCAAATAATTAGTAAATTACCAAAGAAATGTTTTCTTCTGCACACAAAGCATACAAATTTCCCGTGAGGTCAGAAGGGTAGCTTATAAGTAATTATACACTTTTATCATACAGAAATTTATTTCAACCATCATTTTATATTGGAGTTTGTTGGTTTTTTAAAGAAGAAAAGGATATGGGAATTTTTGTATCTATTTAAAGGTATAAAATTAGAAAAGGATTAAGCAAGGTTCTCCGCTGACGTAGTAATTCGTATTTAACAAATTCAGGATCTAGGAAAATTTTCCTTCGCACTTCAAAGAAGCAATTTTTTCTCAGAGAGATTTCTGAATCTGATGATTTTCGATCCGAATTGTTTGTAAGCTCTCAACATTCCAGATTGAATGTTTATCTGACAAATCAATTGCTAAGCAGTAGACTAAATATGAATAAATTCTTCCGTAGTTCCTTTTCTTCATAAAATTGAGTTACTTTAGAGAAAGGAACCGAAATCTGTTGTTTAACTTCGCTTCTGTGATTTCCTGTTATGTTGCATGATGAAAAACGTCTACTCATTACCTACCTCTACAAATATTTCTACAGAGGTAAAAAGAGCTCAACTCATCCGGCTTTGAACTCAAATCAAGAAGAGCAAACTTCAGAAATAGGAAGAAAACGGAAAATAACTTTAACGTCAAGAAAGTATTCAAATATTTATTCACGTTCGTCTCAATTTTTTCCTCTCTTCTTTGCAAGCGAAAAACTTTGAATAAAAGTGTTGAAATGGGCTTTTATTCTTTAATATTTTCATGAGCAAGATTAAGAGATTTTTAAAGCTGAGAAAGCTCGAAAAAATTCTATTTCATTGTGCTGATTTTGAAGTGAAAAATACTCCCATTTCTATCCTATATTCATTCTAAAAGAATAGTATTTGGCCATACTCGCCAATTTTCTACGGTTTGCGATAATATTTTAGAAATGATAGGATTAATGATCGACTTTGGTTTTAAATCAGAAAGTCACTGTAAATATGAAATGTAAATGTTTCATGCAGAAGTAATGGTTTGCAGAAATAATATTTTAGGCTAATTTTTTCGCTTAGCAATAAAAAATTCGTTCTATATAAATTCTTACTATTCAATAATTAATGTTATTGAATTCGTACAGAAAATGAATGTTTGGGGCAAGACATTTTAACAGAACAATGTGATAAACTATAGTGTAAAATATAAAAGCGTCAGTAAAAGTAGTCTTATTTTGTATTGCATTACTCTTATTATCTCGGATTATTTTGTCTTATCAAATCCAAAATTTAAATATCTTTATGCTTAATTTTCGCAGGGCATTTAGAAATTAACATACTAGCTCAAGACCTGGGATGCTAGAATCGATAACACAAGTTTTTAATAAGATTTTTTGAGTAAATAAAAAAGTTATGAAAAAAATTAAGTTACCGGCGCATGCTAACGGATACGAAATCGGCTCGAGTTAACTCATCAAGGCAAAATAATCAGAATTATTCCTATAAATTAATACTGTATGCAAATTGAAAATTTTCTCTCCTAAATAATTTTTAAAAAGTTCTGAAATACTGTTTAAAAATTACTTTTCGCCGGACGTCTTTTGTTTTTACTTCTAACTGAAATCAGTTTTCAGAAGCTTTCGGATGCTCTCATTTATATATTTGCTTTCAGCATTATTTATTTATTTATTAGATTTGAATTTGATCAGAAAGGTTCAGAAGAATTGAATGAAGTTTATTGAATGTTAGTTGCATATAAGAAAATTCCCAGGAACATATCTTTTTCGAATTAGAAGTCATTATGTTAATTCCTTTATTCATAAAGGAATTTTTAAATACTACTATTGAGGGAAAATGTGACGAAATGAAGACATTTTTCATCTTTTGTGCTTTTTTCATACCTTCAAGGTTGCTTTTAATAATGCATATTGCTCTTTATTAAGAAAATCTGTTTATTGTAAAGTATTTATATATGTACTAATTCGACTAAATTGATCTCGTTATTATTTTATTCACTGTTCTGGATTGTACGCTTCTAACACTCATGAATTCCATTAAGTAAGCTGAATGTTGCCAACGATGCAGGGTATATTATTTTGCCCAAACCTTCTTGGACAGATTGAAGATAATTTTAAATTAAAGTTTTGATTTTTTTTATGTCTGTATCCGCTTCATCTTAATTGCTAGTATAACTACTGTTTAGTGTTGATGTCTTGATGTTATCATATCTGCTTCGGAACCGAAGTACTCTAGGTTGAAGACATAATTCCATCAAAGTTCCTCCATGAATTAAAGATCCTCGAATTTCAATTTTTTAAAAATTATTTAATGATGACCCATGAAAAAATGTAGATGAATAGTATTATATCCCATTCTGATACTATTTTTGTCTTGTACGATCCCTATAATATAATACAACTGTTCGAAAACCAAGAAATTTTATTGGCGAGTATTAGTTTTTAGGAAAAAATATATGTAAATGGAATTGTTTTGATTACAAATATATAATACAGTCGATTGAACATAGATAGCGATTTGTAACCTAAAAAAAGTTTATTCTATGCGGACGGGATTAACAGTTCTCTTAAAGAGAAATTTGCTAATAGAATTTTTTGGCTTAGGTCGTTATTTTTTGTTGTTGTTGTTGTTGAAACAGCTGCATAAGTTGTTTGGGATTTAAGCATTAAGAGTTTTTAGCTATTTCGTTGTAATATTTTATAAATAATTTCGGAGGTATTTCGAATATTGAAAGAAAATTCTCATTCATGCACATAAATTCAAGATTATGATAATTTATATGAATGAAGGTGAAAAACTAATCAAAAATGCTCTAAACATAATACCAGTTTAATACAAAAATGTACAGAACAAAATTTACGGAATATTTTCGGCTGTATGCGGTGAAATAAATGAAATATTTCTTGCAGAAATTGAAAAATATACGCCACTTGTATAGAAATAATGCACCATTAGTCGTTTTAGTGAAATATTTTTCACATGCAACCACAAGGCAAATTCGTAAAATTAAAGCGTTCCAGCGTCCAGCAATGTTACAAATCACTGGTGCCTTTGATATTACTCCAACGTCAGATCTTCATCTTGCCATAGAATTAGAACCTTCAGAACTTATTTGTTAAATAGAAATTGCTTTGCTAAATATAAAACATCATCCAAAAGATATACATTTTTAGAATATTGGAGGAAGGTTATAAAATCATTTTTACAAATATTCTCTGGTTCACTTTAGCCAATGCTCTTCAGTGCAGTGGGATTGTTCTAACTTCTGTAAACAACTCTTTCTTTAGAGGCGGGTCCAAATTTAATGGTCAAGCAGGAGCAGCTGTCTGTATTTTTTTACAATCATTTTCTGAAAGAGATTCAGTACAAACTTGGTGAACATTGATCGGTTTTTCAAACTGAGTTCCTGGTCATATACAAAACTCTAATCGGGGAGAAATAGAACAGACCTAATGATATTAGACATTTATTCGCTGACAGCATGGCAGTTCTGAAAGTTCTTCAGAAATTTTATCTTAAAAATGAGATTTTTGAAGCTGTTAAGGAGGTTGTTGATCTCAATGCGCTGAGTGAAAGATCTCATTGGAATGAAGCAGCCTATGAACGAACTAAAGCAGCTACAACTAAGGCAAAAATGGAAATACATCAGACTGATCAATTAAAATGTCATTGAAAAGCACTCTACTAAAGGCATAGCAAAATTGCTGAAAGAATGGAGAGAAAAAATTTACTTTCAGATTCTTTTCCTGTTAAAGATTCTAAATGTATAATAAATAGACATTGTTTTCAAAGTGCAACAAGCCATGGATTGTACCCCCAAATACTTAAGAAGGTTTAATTTTTGCAATTGCAGTTGCCACTGTGGAGATAATGAAGATGGTATTCAGTATTATGTATTCAAACTCCCTTTTATCAATCCCCTAAAGAGGAGGACAAACTTCTTTTTATCCTCTCTAATAGTTTTGTAGCACCAGAAGCGAAAAACATTTTGGTCTTTGTCCTTAACCACAAGAATATTATTTTTCAATTGATTAGATTTCTTCATTGACATATTATTGCTATTTAATCTATTGCAATCGAACTCTGGAACCTTTTTGAGTCACAGGAGGATGTGACCGTTATTTAGGGAACTCTACCATTGTCTAAAACTCTTTGAATATTGAACAGCAGAAAATTCTACTTTTTTAAATATATTTCTTCTTTTTATTCATTTTTTCAATTATTTCTATGATTAATATTAATTTTTTCTTCCTTTCTTTCGAGTTTATTTCTCTTTTTTATGTAATTTATCCTTCTTAATGTTTTTATGTTTATTTCTTTATTTTTTTCTCTTTTCGCACTGACTATGTAACCTTGTGTCTTAGTTTCTTTATTTTCAGGCCTTATTTTTTGTTAGCAAAATTCTAATTTTTATTTAAAGTAAATATTAATGAGGTCTTTACCAGTGTAACAGCATTATCTATATTAATTAACCTTACTTAATTTGAATTCCCAAAGAAGAGAAAGACTCAACAAATTTTACAAGGTACATATCAACCCTTTCTACATAGCTAAAAGCTGTAATGTCTTAGCTTAAAGTAACGAAACTCTTTAACACTAAGAACTTATTCACAGACAACCCAAAACATTTAAAATGAATTTAGGAACTAGATTTAGAAAATTAACAAATATCAGAAGATTGAGAACATTTAGAAGTCAAGAAATATTAGACAATTTAAAAGTCAGGAAATATTAGACAATTTAGAAGTCACTTCTGTTACGCGTCAAGACATGCTAAAGCCAATCGTTTCCCGCTCCAACACAATATGGCGACGTCTCTTTCGTCTAGCGCTGACAGCGCCATCTATCTCAATTTAGGACAGTACAAAGCTTATGAAACCTCATTACAAACCAATATGATACAACAGGAGTCTCCTTAAAGACTGTCAACTAATGATTTCCCAAAAAATCAGCATATATTTTTTAAATAATCATGGTACCATTAATGCCCTTGAGAAAATGATGAAATTCATTAATGATGAAAGATTAAAAATTAGAATTATGTGTATGATCAACCTAGACATTTAAAATACTTTTAGACAAATTTTAAACAACTAATTGTAAAATACAAGATCTCGATAGATTTGATCGATTGAGAGGCAGTTTTCTTTCAAACATAAACGTTATAGTATCCATTAGAACTCAACACAATGAGATATTGGTGTTCTAAATTATTCTTGTGAAGAATATCTAAATCGGAGATTAGTGGCTAAAGAGTATCTGCTTTGTTAGATAAGAACGTTTAGATTCAAGAATGTGAGGATGATGATGCCATAGTGATGAAAGCCTCCACATTGTATCCTTTTGCAAATTTTAGTAATATTCCTTGTTAAACCTTATAGAGCTGAGCTACAAAATGCAGATTTAATTTCATGCAGAATAAACTTACATTTGTCATGTTTAAAAATATTAAGAAAAGTAAGAAGATCACA
Organism: Argiope argentata; assembly: GCA_026289955.1. Lineage (NCBI taxonomy): Eukaryota > Metazoa > Arthropoda > Arachnida > Araneae > Araneidae > Argiope > Argiope argentata. The sequence continues at coordinate 722,294 of JAOUZG010003378.1, forward strand.
AAATTCCCAGTATTTTGCTTAACAGCACCGAATTACATATAGAAATATTTTTTAAAAATTAAGAACCACTTTAGATTCAAGTTCATTTCTTCTTATTTTCTTTACTGAAATAAAATTTAATGCAAAATCTGTAACATTAATGAAAAAGAAAGTAGGATTTCTTGAGTAACTTGCAATCCTCTATCACTGTTCGATAAAGAAATGTATTGAACTAATTTTTAGAAAATCCTAATTTATGACAGAAATTTAATATAGAGCTTAGATAAAATTAAACAAGTAACATAAAAAACTATTTTTTTAAATCAATTCCTACTTAAGTAATTTTAGTAAATTTAGGAAATTAAAAAACTTTCATTTTAGTTACTTTTTATTAAATAAGTCAAATTGTATTGTTCTCTTGTTCCGCTTTGCAACGGAAAGAGTGTTGCAGTAGCTTCTGAGGGTATGGACCCCTGAGAACTGGTGGACAGAAGTCTGATTTCCAGCTCACATACGTCAAAACTCTTTTTACGGGGCGGACTTTATTCATTCATTTCATTCATTCATCCACAGATCATGATTTAGATCTGAAACAGAGAACGATAACTTCTGACTCAGTAACTCTAGTTGTATAACTCTCCACATGAAGAACTTTGTGACTGCGACAGATTTTACGTCTACACATGGAGAATCTTCGGCTGGCAGGTTTGAAATCGCAGCTCAAGGAATGAGAATTCAACGCCCTACCAACCAGGCTATCGAAGCCTAACAATAACAATAACTATAAATAATAGATCACAAATTATACTAGCATTGAATTTTCGATGCCAGTTGAGGATTCGAAGCTAATTGTGGCAACACAAAATGCGGGAATTTTTTGCAGCAGTTGGGATAACGCAATGCAGATAAGAAATATTTAGTTTTCTTTATTCAGTATTATTTTAATTCTGAAGTATTTCAAATTGAGTCGGTAAGATCGAGTAATTAACAATGTTTGGTTTTAAATACATCAAACATTACGAAAATAAACCGAATCGTTTAAAATAATAGGCCAAAAATGTGTTAAGCCTAACCCCATTGGTGTGGGGTGGGGAAACTGAATTCATTACTTATTTGATGACAGGGATATGAGGATTTTTGGCGAGAAAGTTAGTTTTTAATTAATTAACAAAAAAATTCATCCTTAATGTCCAGAGCAGAAACATATAGTACAGATTCAAACAGACTACGAGGATGAATCTCAACTGGCAGAGAGGTTACGGAGAAAAGGCTGATGACAGGAATATAAAAGGAAACTGGTCTATGATAAATTACAAAATTTTTATTGAGAGAATTTGCCAAACTACATTTCCTTTTTGAGTAAAAAGTTCTGGAAAAAATTTAAATTCATGAAATTAAAAAAAAATCAAGTTGTCTTCCCATTTATAAAGAATCGTTCATTTCTATGCAATATTCTCTACAATATGACAAATTTATTCCTTATTCGACTGTTTCGTTCTTGAATTTTGACTCTAATTTTGATCACCGATTTTTCTAACGTTCTTTTTCACATACTTCTAGCGTAATCTTTTATGAAAATATTTTCAATTCTTTTAAATGCATAGATTTAGACTCTAAGTTCTAGGATTAAAATTCGGTTCTAAAATCCTTAAAATCGATTAGTGCTTGTTATATTTTAAGAAACTCTCTCAGAAGAAAGAATTTTCTCTGTCGTAAACAAAGAGCCTTTTCATATTAAGTAAATTCAATTAAAACTATTTTATCATAAAAGAAAAAGAAATATGAAACAATTTTCTAAGAACGTTTCATTTTAAATCAAATTACTCGAGGGGATATTTTTGTCTTTTTCTTTAGAGCTTTTGATAAATTTGAACTCAGTTTAAAATAAATATCGTTGCAATTAATGTAATTTCAATTTTCTAAATAGATATGTTCTGTACTAGACTTTTTAGGAAAATTGATATTTTACTTAGCAACAGAAAAAATTTGAAAGCTTAAAAAGCATTGCTATCTAATTTAATTGAAGTAAATATAACATATAATTCTTATAAATCGTCTTTCCTGTCTGATTATAAATTTACTTTAGTGTTCTTTTCTTCTTTCAGAGAAAAACGATCGATAATATGCTTATGAGCTACAGCATATGTATTGGCAAACTTTTGTATCTTCGCAGCTGAAATGACTTTTCGTATTTGTTTGTTCGTTTGGGGTCTATCGCTCAGAGTAATGAGAATATGCTCGTTCTGGCGCACTGTTTTCTGACGAAAGTTCTAAGTTATCTGAAGAGACTAAAATTGGAAAAATATTGATAAGTTTTTAAATATACCGAGTTAAAACGAAACAAATTGATGAGAATTTAGAATGATTTTTGGCCCAAGATTTTGATAATTTAAGGATTATAAATTGTAATAACTTTTAAACTTTTATTTAAAATGACATTTATTTATTTAAAAAAGGACAAATTTTTCGGAAGGTAAGTGATTGAAATTATCATGGAAGGAAATAATACTCACCATTTTATTCATATTTTAAACATTCTTCGGCTCAATATCGTAATTTCTATGAACTTTATTAAATTCTTCATCACAACCTAAAAATCTGCTACAGCTCCATTCTGTCCAAACTGAGAAGTAGTGTTATTGTAATAGTTAAAAATTTAATTTCTAATTAAACTTTTTAATTGTATTTTATCTCATATTTTAACGTCTACAAACTAAAGTCCTATCTAAGATACTAAAATTATCTAAAATGATACACTCATTCGAACTCGAAAATACATATATCATTCGTAAAATGACTACACACATCTTCAAAAATCATGTACAAATTGCAGAAAGCCTCCAGATGACATCGATAGTACGTCACAGTGATGAGAGTGTAAGATAATGATGTATAAGGAATACTGGCAAAGGAGTAGTATTGTTTGCCAGCCCTTTATAAGCCTTTCAGTGCAATAACCGCATAGTTATGACATAAAGGACGCATTTATAGGAATTTTAGGTGATAGAATTATCGGCAGTCTGGAATGTGGGCGCACCCAATTGGAAATATATGAGGAAATTCGAATCACCCAGAGAGTCATCTCCAGGCTTTGGCAACGATTCCAAATTAATGGTAATGTGAGTAGACGTTACAGTACAGGTCGCCCCCGAGTTACAACGCCGAACGAGAACCGGGTTTTGACAGTGACTACTAAAGAATCAGATGGACAACTAAATCAGACCTGTCTCGTCAGCTCTGTGATGTTTTCTGACGAGTCCAGGGTTAACTTGCTGACTGATTCTCTCCGGACATTCAGGAGAGGGCCAGGAACCCGTTATCATCAAGAGAACATCATTGAACGACATCGTTACGGTGGTGCAGGATTGCTTATTTAGGGAGGAATTATTCTAGGTTTCAGAACTGACCTTCATTTTCAAATTGGAACCATTGCATGCCAAATCTATCGGGACTTCATTCTGGAGCAACATGTATGTTTTTATTTCAGAGTGCCATGGTCGCAGAATTCGTGTTTATAAGAGTCAGCTCTCGTCCTCACCTTTCAAACATCGTAAAAGAATGCCTTCGACAGGATGATATCACCCGTATGGACTGGCCAGCATTCTCACCAGAGTTGAATCCAGTAGAGCATGTGTGGTACGCATTTGGCCGACAAGCTGCAGCCCGTCAACCACCTCCTACATGTTTACCGGAACTTCGAAGAACATTGCTTGATGAGTGGTACAATATTCCCCAAGATTAGATCAATAATTTGATATTCAGCAGGCCTAGGAGTCGTACGGACTGTATTGCATTGTCTGGGAGACATAGTATGTTTTAACCAGCATACCATTCATATAATATTGGTTTTCGTAAATAAAAGGGGGGTTTCATAGCAAAATTAAATACAAATTACAATTTTTACTAATGATATCAAACATATAGCATCTTTTTTTCTCTTTAACTTTTGTTTAATAACTAGGCATTACAAATAAGTCACGTTTGTTTTGCTCCTGACTCTTTTTTTTCCTGAACTTGCATTATTAATTTATGGACAAGAGTGTTGATCGTTTTAATTATAGTATCCAGAAATAGATTTCCATTGAAATTTATGAGAATATATTTATATAAAATTTTCAAATAATCTTTGGCATTTGATTGAATGGTATCCGAATCGATGAAACTTTCACTGTCAGTTATACATTTTTCAAAAAATCTACAAAAAGCTATAATTGTTTTGCCAACTGAGTTTTACTGAATATCACCTTTAATATATACTAATATATACTACTATATTTTACTAAATTGATACTGAATGTATCGATTTGATTAATATTCTCCAAATATTTTTATAAGTGTGATAGTCAACGCGAATAGTTACAAAAATGTCTGATTTTTAATAAAGATGGGACAATATTCCGTCCTGATCTCTCATTAAAATATTACCAGCTTATTTATCCTTTTTTTTCTTATCTGTCTATAGTTTCAGAGTTGCATCATTTTTATTTTGAGGCTTTGTATGAGTGTTTCAATCCAATGTCTTTCATAGTGTAAAATTCTTCCTTTAAAGTTGATTATTATTTTCTAAAGATTGTTTCCTGACAATGTTCAGATCATTGGTGGAATTTCTGACACTGGTAATAATTTTACCTCTTGTACCAAAACTACTACTTTCAGAAAGAATAAGAACTCTTTCAAAATTCAACCATTTGAGATTTTAAATCTGAATCGAATCAGCATACAATTTAGGGGCTGAATCATTTATATCAATCATTTACACTTTTTATCGTTTTTTCACCATATCATAACGTCCTTCATCTGTTAATAAAAAAGACCCCAATAGACCCTTTTTTAATATTGCCATCAAGAAGGGTATAATAAACAGTCATTTATAAAGACTAGAATTATTAATTTATAGACATAATTTTAGTCCATTTTTTTTCTATTAAACGTCATTGAATTTTTAAATATACCTTTAAAAAATATTTCTTGCTTTCTTTCAAGTTAAAATAAAATATATAGTATTTTTGAGTATTATTTTTAATCGCCAATTGAATTGCAATGCACCTCTTTTAAAGTAAAGTTTTTATCTTGTGACAAACTGAAACAGATAATGAGATATAATTCTCAAAATATGTAGAGAAACTTCTTTCTAAATAGGATTAAGAGCATTTGTAATAACATTCCATACTATTATTTCTATGAAATTCCATTCAAACGTGAAATGCTGCAAACATTTTTTATATTTCTTAAAAATATCAATTACATATTTCAAAGGAGCTCATACATGAACGATTTGACAATTTTTCATCAAATAATATCATTTATCAAAGCATTTGTTATATTATTCAATTATTTTTATTTTTCAAAAATCTGTTATTTTAATATTTCTATTAAAATTCTGTCATATTAGATTTTTTTCAGCCTCAGAAATGACGAAATCTTGTTTAAAGTGAGTTCCTTAAAATTTCATCTAAAATCAAAAAATAATTATGATTGGATTCAATTATATTACTTACACTAATTAATTTTTTGGCTTTAATAATATCACCACAATTTACAAAAGAGATGTTTTTAATTTTCATTTTGATCTTCATTATTTTGGAGAACTTCCGTTTCTTGATAGAGATAGACTTCAGAAAAATATTTATTATCAGCTTTATTATCAGCTGGAATATCAAATGCATAAATAGAATCTTTAAAAGGATTAAAAGTTTTATTTTCTTGTCTATTTTCACTTATTCAAATTCTTTGATAATTTAACTTTACAAATAACGAGCAACTATTAAATTAGAAATTTTGTCCATTTAATAAGAAAAAATATTTTTTGGGAAATACTAGATTCGCCAAACCTTCTCAAAATGAAATGGCAACACCTTGAGTAGCTCTGTTTATGGTAACGCGCTTCCTTGGTTGAAAAAGGTTCGATTAATTCGATTCGAACAACAATCAGAATTCAATTTTGTTAACTTTCTTCTTTTAAATAAACTCCTTTCCTCCCCCTCCCCTTTTTTATATTATGCATTTGGTGACACGGAGATATAAACATTTTTGATACTCAACATATTGGTACCAAAGCAAGTCCATAAATGTCAATTACCTTTAAAACGATGGCGGAAGAGAAAATTAAGCTCCTCAAGTCAAAATAGTTAGAACTCCTGTTTCTTGATTTATTATTTAATAATTAATTTGTTTATGTCAGAACTGAATATTGAAAAATTAAATGACACTAAAAGATATTGCTACAAATCTTTAATGCTTCCCAGCATGATTAGTTCAATCGATGGAAAGTCCGTTTTACGATAAACTCTGTTTGCTGATGATCGTGTGCTGCATCAGTGATCTCAATGCTTCGTGAAAATCGGGAACGTGACAATAAATTTGGCGATTTTGGTGACACAATAGATATTATTTTAAATTTCCAAAATTTTAACAATCCAGCCAATAGGAACCGAGATATACGTCTGGTAAGTCCAGAGCCTTTTCAGTCCACCTCACGGGAACTATAAAAGGTGCAGCCTCAAGCTGAAATCAATCAGAGTCGGAATTGGAGACAGGTATCAAGTCTTCGAGAGGATAAAGAAGCAACAAGCGTTGTGTGGAGCTCAAACTGTTGCTGAACTGAGCTGTGTGCTGAGTTCTGGTGTTTATAGTGGAAGCAACATCGATTCATGCGAGGAGTAGCCAGTCATGTAGTAGTGTGTCGACAATTGGAAACAGCTAAAGCGAAGAGACATTATAGAATTTCAACCATTGGAGAGACCGTAGAGGAAATCTATTAAGATCCCCGCTCCACCGTATTTTGTCTGGCCGCTGTGCGCTGTGATCGTTATTGCTACCGATTTCTACTTGTGGGCTACTGTGTGTTGTAGTGTGCGGCTGTTTGCTTCCTATGCTCGTTTTGGCTGTATACATTTGTCATCTTTGTATTGGTCGTCTGTGTCTTCATGTTTAATAAAAGTTGCCGCCCGTTATTGATGTCTGCTGATTGTTTTCACACCACTATCGAACCCAGTGAATCGATGGACTTAGTAAAGGAATTGAAATGTCCGTAAAATCATAACATTAGTCATCTAACTGATTCTTTCAACAATTCTAGACCACGAAATTCATGATTTATTTACGATTCGTGTTATGATATTGATACTGCGAAAATTTTAAGGATGAAACCAAACTGTCGATATACAGAGCGGAAACTGTTTTAAACGGTAGTCTTCCCCAGATTGCTAATAATGCGTCGCCAAGTTTTAGTGAACCCAAATTTTCATTATGATAATTCCCAATTGAAGAAAAATACAATGATTTGCTTGTAAAAAACTGAAATCACTTCGTGGCAATATTGAACAACCATTTGAGACCTATTTAAACTAACCATGATGACAATCCGAGTTTTTCTGATATTAACATACACGTTTATTTGCAAGACAGCCCCCTTCCCACTTTATTAAATAGAATTAAGGATTTAAAAACAATCATTTAATGACATCGGAATCTCATGAGATTGATATTCGAAGTATTTGGAATAAATCTAAAATGATTATTTTGATTTATGACAGAAACAATAAGTTAACTATTCATCTATCCTCTCCTTTTGAAATCAGCACTTACGCGTAAGATAAAATTTTATAGCTAACAGATATCCATCCGATGATTACCATCATCCTATAGAATTTCTTATAAGTAGTGACCTGCCTTGGACCATTGTATTATCTGAGGCATTCAGTTATATATCACCTTCATTTACACTTATTCTTACCAAATTAGGTTCAATGATTATGGATAATGATCCAATGCTAATGTAAAAATGAATAGTCAATAGAGCAGTGAGCATTTAGCGGCAATATCGGTGTTGTAAATTCGAACGCTCAGCTGAAAAATAAGGATGCAATTTTTAAGAATTTTTATCAATAGGAATTTATGATAATTCAAAAGATGAAAGAGCCCTAAAATGTCATTGTGTAATGCTGGTCTTTTTCAAGCATCTTTAGTTGCATATCAAATTGAAAATAAAAGACTTGGGGTGGGGGAGAGAGATGTCAGATTATCATGAAAATTAGATATATTTATTATCTCAGATAACGATAGGGCAATTCTGTCTTGTTTTAATACTTTCGAATAATATTTAATTTTTATATGAATTTCAAGGCTGTTTATATTCAATTTATTGCGCCAGGAAAAAATACAAAACCATATTGAAGATTTATTCAACAGAGGAAAGAAGAAAAATGCCTCAATTACTTGTTTATCGCTATTTTATTATTTAGCATTGATCAATATTAGAAAGAATTACAAAGATTTTATCTTTAATCTACAACCAAAAGAAATGAAACAAATTATAGATGAGGAATTAAATATGAGGGAATTTAAATAATTATGTAATAAATCCTTTCTGAAACGGTATTAATTTTTGTTGTAGAATTTGAATCTGAAAATATGATATCGAATATATATTCATGGTATATAAATATGGATGGAGGCATATTTAGAAAAATGACTTTTTGTGTATCAAAAGTGGTTTAGTTACCTAAAAAAAGGTAAATCATTATCAGTCGACACACATATTTTAAATAGAACAGATTTATCTGCATTTGCATTTTTACCATTAGACACAATTCAATTGAATGCTTGAATTGTCACAATCATTCAAAAATCTTTGAATATCATAAAATAAAAAGAAGAATATAAACAAATTTATAAATGTTACAAACAGGTGCTCATTTTTGTAACCTGAAATGTTATTAGAGAAAGAAAGATATAAAAGGAAAGCAGAATTTATGATTTCTATAGTTTATAGTTGCTGAAAAATACGGTAAACAGATTCAGCGGAGTGGTTAAAAATCCATTTCTACACAAACAAATGTAAAGCGTAAAAACAATATTCATACATTTGAAGAAAAATATGCAACGGTACAGATAGCAATGGAATAGTTAAAGGCGGCGATACTGTTGGCTGGTAGAAAGATAAATTAAATGCCTTGGAAATGCACATTCCAGGATGTAAATGTCATTCCAGGATAAAATTATATATAAATGTGAGAATTTCCTGTTCACAAAATCAGGAAAAGGTTTTAAAAGAAGTGACTAAAAGTGGATTAAGTATGTAAAAGGCATGATATTGCAGACAATAAAACAAAAAACACAAAAAGAAAACAGATCAAGAGTTTTTTCATGATTTAGAATCAATTGATAATTCAACTAGTAGCGTTTATCTCTGAGGTGAAATAATAGGCCAAGACATAGTTAACCCTATTAATAAAACAAAAAATGTATTAATTATACAGGGTGAGGTAGAAAAACCCACACAAACAATTTTTAATACATCCTGATTGAAAATAAATAAATTAACAAAATATAACAAACGATAATAAAAGTAGACTTTTACTAATAAATAAATTTCATTTATTTCAAAGTGGCCGCTTTTCGCAGTGATGCAGAAGCCCAAACGCTTTTTCAGCGAGTCTTCTACCTTCAATCTGTTCCTGATGAAGGTATTGTTTAAGAGAGTTCACACTTTATGTCGTTTAGTGTAAGCCCTCAACTCCAGAATGGACTACGCAGTGTAATCATATGATTGAGATTGTTTCCATTCTCCGGATGATAACATGCGCGTGTTACACCACTCTTCTGTCTTTTTAGCCTTGATAGTCTTGTATAAACTCTCACTTGACATTGCAGAAGTGTGTTTTGGCCCATGGAAATACAAAAGCTTCTAGTTATTTTAACACTTTCATCTTCAAAAACCAGAGATGTTTTACCGCTTGCGCCCCCGACTATGACCAACTTCAGATTTTTGCGATGCTCCACAATTACTGATGTGCTTGGAGACTAGATCCTATAGTGCTAGGAGTTATGAGCTGTTTGATGATAAAGAGTATCTCATTTGTGAAAAAGAATATCTCTCAGCCCCGATTTGAGTCCCATTTCAAAAGTTCTCGGCATCTTTGGAAGCACACGAGTTTGTTTTTTCAGTGAAAAGCTTAACTCTTGTAAGGCTTCAGTCCAAGCTCAGTGTTTGCTTGGACTGAATTGAACGATCCCTTATTCCTATTTCACGACTTCCCAGTTGGCAATGACATTCGAAACCCTCGAATTTCATTTAACTCACTCTTTCATAACCTTGTGGCTATTGTAAGTGCTCGCCTTTGTTTTCGTTTACTTCCTGGACTTGGACCATCACAGCGAAGCTCTGAAACGATTGATTGCATCGGAACACTGTGTTGCCGAGGCATGTGATGACCGAGCCAGGTCCTTTTTCTTGCTTAAACAACTCTAAAGAAGCGCATTGTTTGCGCGGCACTGTAAAAAGGTCAAAAAGCAATACGTAAACTAGAAGATGCATCATAAAATATGTTATACTCGAAGTGGTAGACAAAAAGAAATAACGAAAAATTAAAAAGAAATTAATTTCCCTTCTTTGTTGTATGTAATAAATTTGCCCGAGGTGTTTGTTTTATTTTATTTATTTATTTATTTTTGCTGCAGCCTGCAGTTGATAAAACACATTTTTCAAATGAAAAACACATACAGAAACAAAATAAACGGAAGAAAAATTCTTTAAAAAAAGGAAAGACCTGCATTAACGACGGGTCATTGTGGAATCAAAGAACCGAAAAGAAAAACTAGAAAAAGTAAAAAAATAAATAACAGACTTTTTACAGGAGCAACAGACTTATACAAAACATAAACCTTTTATTAGATTTTTTTAAAAAAACATATGTCATTTAATATTGATGAATAATAACAAGTTGATCTATTAGCCATCAAACACTTTAATTAATATAATAATGGTATAAATTATTTATTAAAAATTATTATATCTTTAGCAAATATACTTTGGTCATTCTACACAAAAGAAAAATAGAACATAAAAGTTAAGGAAATACTAAAAAAATACAAACAGAAAAAGGAGTAGAGATTTGTTATAAAGTAACATAAAACTCTTTAAAGATTATAACATGCATTTGTTTACAATCGAGAATTCAGAAATTAATTGTAGAAACGTTAGAGAAATTAAATGTTGAAAACTCACTCACTTTATAAATTCGAAAGGATTTGGAGGCTAATAATAAAAAGAGATGTATATTCAAGTGTTAGAATAATTAGTTAGAAATTATAATAATTGATACCCTATATAGATTAAAAACATCTATTGCAGCGATAAAAGAAGAAAACGAATAATTATTTTATCAGAATTTATTCAAAAAATTATATAAAAATCAAGATTTATGACTGATAATATTGTTAGCTTTTACAAAAGGATATAATCCAACTTTTTATGAAAATTTTATTTACTATAATTAGCATGCTGAAAAAGAATCCCATCATTTATGGAATTTCTGATTTAAAGCAACAAAATATTCAAAACGTTAAAGATACTGGAAAAAAATTATGAAAAAGAAAGCAAATCAGTGTTCAGTTAAATGCCTTTGATATCCAGAAGAAATTATCAGCTGAATCAATAAAAAATGTATTCATTTAATAATAATAATAAAATTTAATTATATAAAAGAATATTTTTTCAATAACATACTTAAATCGTTCTGGTTTATTTTCTGTTCTTAAAATATTGAATTTAACATTTATTGATGCTCTTTTCTTTTATTCAGTTCAAAAGGTTTGCAGCGTTCATATTATTGTTAATTGTATGAAATACTATTAAAGTAAGATATATATTTATTAAATTATTCAGAACTTTTTCAAATATTGCATTTTGATATCGGATTGCATAATGCGTATAATCAGAATCGTTCTTATTTTAATTTATTTTTTAAACTATAAACTTATTTAATTTATCAGCCTATATTGTTTTAGGTGCAATAGATTTTTCGAATTTTTCATTTTATATTTTAAATTTTAAAATTTTAGTTTTTAATTTATCTATTTTTTAAATCTTTTTTTCCTTGTTTTTATATCTTTTAGTAAATTTATTAACGTCATAATTATGTCATAACATCAACCCCTTTTTTGAAAATTCAAGAGAAATCTCACACTCTGTTTACAGTAAAATCCATTCATAGTAATCAATTTCTCTCCTTCTCTGATTTCATAAAAAAATTCTATGGCAGATGGAGTTCTAGCTTCTGAATGCTGTAATGAAACATTCGCCTCTTTGTTTTGCTCAATCTTTTCCTTCCTTCTTTGCATCCCTTGGCTGCGTTGAAATCTTCTATATTCATAAAAATGCCACTCGAAATGCGTTGCTAAGCGTAAAACTGGAGAAAGGCTTGACCGATTCGGCTAATTTTTTAAAAATATTTTCGTTAAGACACGAGGATGGTTCTTATGGCGAGAAAAAATGAAAAAACTGCGTGAAAAATAGTTAAAATGACATTTTTCTTACTTTCCCGCCAAAAATCTTCATTTCCTTCCCCCATACCAACTGAGTTAGATAGCAGGAAAGAATAAATTATGATTTGTTTAGAAAGAAATACGCGAAGTCAGTTGGTATTCATTCATAGATAACGGGATGTTTAAAAAAGAAAGAAAATAGTTGCTTTTATTATTAGTCGGTATGAATATTTAATCTATGCCTGCTCAAAATAAAGTCTGGCCAGGGAAGAAAAAAAAAGTAATAACAAAGGGAAAAAAGGTTTTATAGAAAGAAAAGTAGAGAAAAAAAAGGATAGAAAAGAAAAGAAGGATGTGTGTGTCACCATTATTTCGTCTGTGCGAGCATTTTTCAAGCTGTTTTTAAGCTTTTGCATCTCTTGAAAACCAATTGTGTCTTTATTTGTTTAGTATGTTTACATTTATGAAAATTTGAATATCATTATTCTATAAAAACAGAATTTTAGACCTTTCCCTCCACCATTTAAGAAAAATATCAATTTCGGGACAATCATTGCTCGGATAGAAAGAGAAAGATGAGTAGAACAGTGAACAGATAATCTGAAGAAAATAATAATAACTAATACTATAAATGAATTATATGATTATCAAAATTTGTTTGGTTTAAAAATATTTTGGTGAAAAACCTGTTATGAGACACAGCTACATAAAATATTAGCGAACAAACTTTGGCGAGCATTAATACTGGCGAACCGACTGGTCGCCAAAGGTGGCTAGTAGCAAATAATTTTTTTAAAAAAATCTATAATTAATTTAAGATCACTGACTTTCCAAAACAGAAATTTTTCTTGAATTTTTTATAGATAGTATCCCATTTTTATTTCAAAATTAATTTCTTTAACAAAATTTATGTTTTAATAATATAATAAAAATATAAATGAATAATAAGATAATAAACAATAAAGAGAATATAATAAATAAAAACACAATTTAAATATTTATAATAGTTTAAATTATTATTAATACTTATTATCATTTAAATATATAATAATATTAAAATGTGACATCTAAAGAATTAAATAATATAAAATCATTCTTAATTTCTAATCTACTTCGTGTATAACATTTTCTTTTAGATAGTTATAATCATACAACCGAATAATTTAAATAGTAATTACAGTATTATAAATAATGATTGTTCTTAATATGTAATTATGTGCAATTTATAATAATCGTTATTTCCTTTAGTTTGTCATCCTAACATTCAATTATAATCAATCAATACTCTTTCCTGTTATTGAATCTCTGTTTATGTAAGAATGGACGATGAGGTATCAGTCATTCAGGTGGATTCCATAAACCAAGCGCCGTCCTTGAAATGCAGATTTTCGAATCGATTAAAAATGAAAAAATACAATCGCCATCTAATGAGATATTATTAATTTAACAATTATCTAAAAATCAATGCTGCTATTAGTTCTATTGTAATAATTATCACTTCTTTAAAAATGCAATGCTTAATTTATATTAATAATGCAATAGTGTATGAGAATACTTATATTTCATCCGAAAAATTAATTTCAATCATAACTTAAGTAAAAATCAAAGTTCAAAAATTGTAAATTTTTGCACATCATGTCCTTGGCCCATCATGGCTGATATTCAACAATCAATGCTCATTATACCTTGTCACCAAATACAAATATAAAAATATATCAATGGGCATATTCCCCTTTTCTTTATATATGTACATCGAATTTAATGTCATAAACAATATGAAGCATTTTCATTTTTAAAACTGCTTGCAGCGCGTTGCTGAAACACTAAATATACATCATTTTTTAAAAAATTGGTACAATTTACGAAGGCCTGCAAAAGTCTGAAAAATATCTTTTTATCATTGCTAGGAAGTAATTAATAAGATTACTTACTGATTTACAATCAATAAGTTCGAGTTTTTAACTATGTAACATGAAATTTGCATAGTAATTGAGAATAAGGAAATGTTATTAATCTTAACTGTAATCATAAATAATCGACATGATAGTTGCTCAAGCTTTAATATAGAAAATCGTATAATAACTAGTCATTGATAGAATTTGTGAGCTAATTGTCTTCATTTAACGCATTAAGTACTTCATTAATTTTAAGATATTCATCACCTGAAATTATTTTAATTTGGATTAATTTTAACTTACTGGAACATTTAAGAATAAATATACTAGAAATCCTTGATATACGTTAACGAAAACTGAATAAATATGAATATTCATTTTATAGAACATAACATACAATTTATGCTTTCATTAATCGGTAATATATTTGTAGTTTATATGTAAATATTTGGCTTATAATGAGCATACGATAAATTTTAAATTAGGAAACAAGGATTTATTAAGAAAATTTAACTTTCTGAAAATTAAATTAAATCATCAAGAAAAACAACAACAAAACTGTATCTTGAAAATTAGTGCCATCTACAGTTGTCTTTTTAATATATGCTTTTTAAACAACAGCTTACGGTTTTCAATTTTTATATAAATACAACTCAAATACAAATAAAAACAGCACATATTTAGCTTAATAGCTTAATGAATTCTATAATCGGAAGTGAGGAAACAGACAAGAAGCATGGGTAAATCTTTAAAAATAAAATGTCGCATTTACTGTTGTCGCATATAATAAATGTCGCATATATTATTGAAATTAATAAATTTTACATATTATTTTTTAATTTTTTCCCCTTTTTATTTCGTTATTCTTGCGGGCCATGAATTAAAAGATATTACAGATTTGTTTCTTATGTGCAGTTTTGAAAGTTTTGTGTGCTCTTGATTCCTTTTTAATGTCCTTATTCCACCTATTCGCCGGGCATTTTGCAACGACGCTCCTCTCTTCAGAGAACGAAGCTGAACCGAATCGAACTAGCCCAACGCCACTTGTTTTCGTCGATTAGTTGAAGGCCCGAACAGAATCAACTCGCATTCTACTCTCATCCGAATCCACTGCAACCGCTGCGTGTGAACGTATCTGAAGGGTAAAGTTTTAGGTGACGTCATTCAGAGATTAACAGGGTGTCTTTTTTGTTGTTTTGGGGAACGAATTAAGTTGTTTTTTTTTTGTTTGTTTTTAAAAAGGATAGGCATTTTTTCGTTATCTTCCTTCTTTCTTCTTCCCTTCCCCCTTATATCCACACAGACAGTTTCTTACCCTCTAAAGCAGAGATGGCGAAACGTTGTTACGCAATCCACTGACGGCACGGGACACAATATTTTGGGCACGCTGCCGATCAAGCCGGTTTCCATTTTAGTTCAAAATAACTATGAAGAATTACGAACAATTGTGAATTTTCGCAATGCGTTTAAAAAAGGGCATATATTTTTGTGCGTTAAAAAAAATCATTTGCTGAAAAAGAAAATGATTTGAAAAGAATCTTTTCAGTAACTGATGGTGCTCCAAATATATTATGAAAAAAAAAAAGGGATTTAATTAATTTATTTCAAGCAGAGATAGGGCATTCGATTTTTGAACTCCATTGCATTATTCACCTACATGTTTTGTCTTCAAAGAGTGGTTAACATCGCTTGATAATGTAACGGCGCTAATCACAAAAATAGTCAACCTAATTTCGCAGCAAATAAGCGAACGTTTGAACCAACTCAGAAAAAGGGTGAATGAAATATGAAATCAACTCAGTGTATAATTGTTTCCTAATGTATAATAATGTTGGCTGGTTGATCAGCGATAAAGTACTTCAAAGATTTGTTGACTACTTGGCAGAAATCAGACTGTTCATGCAAAATATGAGGAAAAGTGAACAATATCCACAATTGTTGAATGTCAAGCGTCTGTATGTTGGAACTACAAAAACTCGAGAAATAACTTACGGATATTGGAGATATTTATAAAATTTTGCAGAGAATTTATTGGTGAAGGTTTTAGTATCTTGAAATCATATCAAAATAAAAAAAGAGAGCTTTGCGATTAAAATAAAGAGGATATTTGAATGCGCGAAACCTCAACCTAAAGCTTGCGCGAAAACCTCAAACTGTGCATGTGCAAATAGCAAGAGCTGTGGTAAACATATGCGATGCATTTCTTTGTTTACGCCTGATTTTAATCATCGCAATGATCGCCTGTGTTTTGTCTACGAACCAATGATATTTTTAGATACGTAACAATACAAATATTTCTGAATATGTGCTATAAAAAGTTGTTTTGTAGCTATTTTTGATAATTTCTGAATATATTTTTATGTTTGTTTCATGTTGCGTAACCTGCCCATGTCATATCGGGTGGAGGCTAGACTTAAATTTAAAGCTAAT
>JAOUZG010003378.1:745624-785357 GCA_026289955.1 Argiope argentata
TATATATATATATATATATATATATATATATATATATATATATATGTGTGTGTGTGTGTGTGTGTGTGTGTGTGTGTGTGTGTGTGTGTGTGTGTGTGTGTGTGTGTGTGTGTGTGTGTGTGTGTGTGTGTGGGTGTGTGTGTGTGTGTGTGTGTGTGTGTGTGTGTGTGTGTGTGTGTGTGTGTGTGTGTGTGTGTGTGTGTGTGTGTGTGTGTGTGTGTGTGTGTGTGTGTGTGTGTGTGTGTGTGTGTGTGTGTGAAAGAATATTCTGACAGCCAGATTTGCCTAGTTCAAAGAATAATCCGAAAGAATCAAGTTTAATATGTACCATGTTGTGACTTCAGTTTATAAACTGAACTTGTCCCAATCCAATTATTTGGAAATTTAATAATTTGAAAGGCAGCTTATTGATTTCCAGTCTAGTTCAATATGGATTCTTAAATTTATAGAAAGAAGGAAAAAGTTAGAATTGATTGAAGCAGAAATATTAACAAGCAGTATATGTGAAACTGCAAGTAACGAAATTTTGAAAACATGGAATTCGATTCCAGACACATTTAACTGTTTAGAGAAGCTGGCTTATGCTATTTTAACCATATTTTCATCTACGTATGTCTGCGAGTCATTATTTTCAGAGATGAAGAACATTAAAAACTCTCTTTGAAACCGTTTGACAGATGACTCCAATTCAGCTTGTATTCTGCCAAAATTAGCATCTTTCAATCCTAATATAAGTTATTTGTTATCTAATCTGCAGCAAAAGAAGTCGTTCTAATTTTATTTTAATTGGAATTACACGTGTAACTAAAACCTTCACTTTTCTATAGTACAAAAAGTGTTTTTTCGTAATAAATAAAGAATTGCTTGTATTTAGTTTTATTATTTTCCCAATAACTACAGGTAAAAATTATTTGACGGCACGTCTACACCTCATGAAACATTTCTTTAGAAAAAAATAGCACGTTGTTGCATAAAGGTTCACCACCCCTGCTCTAGAGAAGGGAGTTGATTTAAAATTAAATTTTAAAGCTCAAACCTGGTTTTTTTTTCTTGCAAATGATTAGAGAGCTCTACTTCGGGCTTAACATTTTTTGACAAATATGACCCTTCGTATATGACCCAATCAATAAAAAATAATGAAATATTAGTCCAGCGAAAACAAATTTTAAAAAGTTAAAGCAAAGCCTTTCAAGTTGAATAAATCAAATATTTTTTTTCTTCCTAAATTCTGAATATTTTAAATATATTTATGTCGATAATTATGTGCTGCCATCTAGTTTTAGAAGTTAGTATTGAATAAATGAATATTTTTTTTATTATAAATGAATATTTTATTATTTTTATTATAAATGAATATTTTTTTTATTATTATAAATGAATATTTTATTTTTTTTATTATAAATGAATATTTTTTTATTTTGAATATTTTAAACACTTTTATAATTAGAAATTGTGGAGTTATGAAGAAAAGTATTAGAATTAAGGAAATGCTTTCTCATTAATTAGATGGGGGAATTTTATTTTTTTAATCTGTTAATAATATGGGTTTGTATGACATCACTTAAACCGAAATTTTTAATTACAAAAGTATGGCAGTCGTCAATGATATTACAGTAAATTGAAAAGTTGACCCAAGACTGAATTCATGGAACAAGCATATGAAATGTTTTTAAAATTATCTTTATTTCATATATTTTGAAAAATCTATCAATTCCATATTTATATTTCATATGAAACATATTTTAAAAGAAATGTAGTAATTTTATAATTTAACAAGTAATATAAAAATTAGAAAAAATTTAAACGCACACATGAGGAAGCAGTTAATGATTTTTTCCCTGAATGAAATTTTTCTATTTCAAAAAAAGTTTAACAAATAGGGTACAAGATTTACAAACAATGCTGCATGTCTAAAACCTTAATAGAAACAGAATTTTAAGCTCATATATATTTATAATCATTATTATTATTGTAGATAACAAAATATTTTAAGATATTATGATGTGGAAAAAGGTATATAAATACTCGTAAAAATTGACATTTCATACGTAAATACCATTTTCTTTGGGTAACTGATGAATTTGAAAGGAAAAGCTGCGGTGGATTTTCATATGAAATGAATTTTTTGGAATTAGCAATGAGCATTCAGAGGATCATATTCATTGAAAACTTTTCTAAAGAGCAATAAATAATTTCTAAGAGCAATTTTCTAAAGAGCAATAAATAAATAAATAAAAATAAAGAAGTAATTATCAATGTTAAAAATAAATTTAATAAATATTTAAGGTGGTCTGTTTTATGAGCTATTCATCCTGTAAATAGAGAGGCTGAAAAGTTACAAAATAAAAAGATGATGAACGTAAGTTAATTTTCAAAAATATTTAGTTGCCTGTTTCTTTCGATGATATAAAAAATTGAAAAAATAGATAGCCGATCAATGGATACGAAGATCATTTCAACCATTAAGATTAACTAAACATAGAAATACTTAGTTTGTTATATATGAAGAATTATGAAAATTATCATCATTGTTAGATAAAAAAATATGTCTAAATTATTAAGAAATTAGATAACTGATAATGAAGTATTTCTATGCAACAGATTTTTATTAAATTTTTCTACTGTAAAAAAACTGGAAAACACACTGAGAGAGAGAAAGAGAGAGAGAAAAGATTTCAAAAAATTTAATCCTCAAAACAAAATCATAATTCAGCAAAAAAAAAAAAAACTAAATGACATTTATTCAAAAATTATAATCACTCTCTGAAAATACCGTTTGTTGCACATGCAAATTTCGAAAGTTTTTTTTTTTAAATAGAATTCCTACTTGTTAATCTAATATCACTAAAACGACGAACTACCAAAAACATATCGTTGCAAAATGAAGTGAAAAAAAGCCATTAAAATGTTGAAAGAAGAACCGACTGTGAAGATAGTGAAAGCAACTGAAAACATTATTTCTAAAACCGAATAAAAATGTATAAATATTCAATTCTTGAGTGACTTTGATAAAAATCATGAAAAAATGAATGATTGTCATAAATATATGAAAAAGAAATTTTAATTGTTAAATTCAATGATGATTGTCCTTTAACTTAAATAATGCAGAAGGTAACTCACATTATAATGTCATCTGAATATAAACTTCCAGATTTTATTCCAATTTATTTACAAGATATGGAGCTCATTTGATAATTAAAAAAACGGGGATATGATTAATCTAAAATTGATGTTATTCCCATCATAGAAGAAAAATATGGATCCTTTAGCACGAAATTGCGAAATTATTTAAAATGAACATTTTTAGATTCATTTAAATTCATGTCTGTCAGCACAGAAATATTATCAAAAAATTTGAGTCAACCTGTGTTTAAGAAACAAGACAATTTTTCTAGAAATAATTTTGAAGCGAAAAACTCCATCGTAGAACTTGTCATAAAAAGGGCATTAACTTTACGATTATACGAATTCTGATGAAGAAACAAAATTATTTAACAAAAAAAGAATTCTATAATCAAAATAAAAATTTGATAAACCTATTTATATTGAAATAAGATATTAGATTCGTCAAAATTTTTAATATGCGATATTTACTACAACGTTATAAAATAAAAATATGAAGACAAAACTAGGGTACAGGGTGGTTATAATTAAATTGACCTTTTTCAGCACCTCTCTAGAACCCGTTTAACCCAGTGGATTTTGATAAAGCTTGGTATACACGTTGTATGGACTACAGGGATAAGATTTCTTCAGTAAAAAACAGTTTAAATTTTGACCACCATAATACATTTTTTAAAAATTATTTATAGAAATTAGTGAAATCTATAAAGGGGCTTACACTCATAACCCGAAAATAATTCTACATGCCTTTGCCATTATTGATCATTTTCTTATAGAAGAAAGAGAATTTTACTGGGTTACAAAAACGGCAGTAATCGCACTGCATGAATATCGTCGTTTAAAGAGATTGTGAAAAGAGCCATGTCAAAGAACGATTTGATGAAGAGGATTATGAAGTTTGAAGGGACTTAGGATCACTGCCAGGAAGACAACGGAACCGGCTATGAAGATGTAGGTTTCAGTTTCAACTATGGGTGTGTTTGTGGATTAGTGAGGAGAGCATCAATGAGAAATTTGGAAGTTTTAAGTCTAATTATTTTCCGTTTTACTCGTGTTTAAAATATTATGGCTATTTTGACAAAATTAGGGGAAATTTTAATTTTCATAAAGTTAGTTAGATGTGTTTGAATTTCCTATTTCCAATATTTGTTCGCTTTTTAGTGTTTGTTGTATTTATACTTTGTTTTTTTTATTGCGTGTCTAATTATTACTATTATTTGGTTTTCCTCTGTAGTCTAGTAAATTCGATGCTTTTCTTAGACTTTGGATTTGGGAATTTTTCGGGTCATCAACAGATTTTCTTTTTTGGACTATAGTCAAATCAGTTGACAGAAAAAATTCCTATTTTTGGAATCCCTGCCCCTTGAGAAAGCCTTCAGGCCGGATTTCCAGTACTTTACTTTCGTTTCGGCTTTGTTCACCTTCATTTTTATTTTGATTTCTATTTCAGTTTACTTCGTTTGCTCTGGTCTCTCTCTCTCTCTCTCTCTGTGTGTGTGTGGTGCTGCCATGATAGCGTGCCAAAACCAGCGCCTCTAGTGGCCAAAGGACTGTAGCATTTAGTTCAGACGATGCTACCGGAGAAGACGATATCAACAGAAGAAAGAAGAAACGAAAGAAGAAGCTAATTTACTTTCAATGTTTTATGTCATTCCTGTCCCATTTATCATCATGTATATGTCCGCTCATCATCTGTAACATCATTACCAGAATACATAAGTTTATAATCTACTGGCCATCTCATTTATTAGAACTCCCACAGACAAGCCCCCACATAAATTTCAGAAGTGGGATAAAGATACAAAAAAAGTGAATAATTGTGATAGTGATTTCATAATAATTTACAATGACCGTGAACAACTGTTGGATTAAATTATTGCACAAGATCAGACGAACGACGATCTTCTTTAAAATAAAAAGGAGCATGTACTGATTTCTTTATTTTGTTCAAAATGATTTTGAATGGCATTAAAGTAGTAAACATTGCATTGAAGAATTTCCGCGCAGAAAAAATAAAAATACTCCATTAATTGCTATTTGGAGCTAACGGCGACAGAGGAAATCGAAAGCGATTGAGGGATTTCAGCGGATTTGTATTACACATAAACAGCGAAGAATTTAATAAGAAGCTAGAAAATATTAACGATACATATTCTTTGAATGAACTGATTACTGTTTGTAATTTGCTCAATATTTCATTTGATGGTTCGAAAGGAGAGATTTCAAAAAGAATTCTTTTTCTACTCTGTGACCTTGATGCTCTTGCAAAGCAATATTTTAAGGAAGCTTCGTCTGATGAGTCAGGCAGCGATCAAAATTTGACGGAAGCGAATTCATTGAATAAGAATTGTTAGATACGACAAAAATACACCGTATTAATGTCCCTTCATCACTTTATTGCTACGAAAAGCAAAGCTACTTAGAAGCAATTCGAATATATACACAACAATAACGATACAAACAATAAAAAAAAATAACGATACAAACAATACGATACGATACAAATTATTACTGTAGCCAAAACAAAATACAGAAAAGTTGAACAAAGAAATAATGAATAGATTAATTCCACAAGAATAATAATATTCAGCTCGAAACAGGAAAGGAAAAAACAAACGATTCTTCCATGCAATGTGCTGATATAAGAAATTATACATCTGCTCCAAGTTATATAAAAAAGAGTTATGATGTTGAATGTATTAGTAATTCTAGTAGTAGTGGTAGTAACATCATCCTATTATTTTTAACTTGGGTATAAATTATGCTGACATTGAAAATACAATAAACAAATTTAGAGAAGAACCACATGAAAATGTAATTGTGTGGGCAAATAAATTTGAAGATATTTCTGAATTGTTTGGTTTGTCGGAGTTACAAAAATTTGTTTTTGCTAAGCGTTCTCTTGGAGGAACGGCGGAATTGTTTGTTCGTACAGAGCCAGATTTAAATTCGTGGCTAAAACTAAAACAAGCCTTGCTTAGTGAATTTTCTTTTGAGATAAATTCAGCTAATTAGCATGAGATGTTAAGTAAAAGGAAAATGAGGGGTTCTGAATCTCCTTTAGGATACTTTTTGAAAGTGAAAGAAATTAGCAGTTCGGGTAAAATTGAAGATTCTGCTTTAATGCATTATGTAATTAAAGGTATTAATGATAGGCATGAAAACGAAACTTTTATATGGTTGTAAAGGTTTATCGGAATTTAAATAAAAGCTTAAGGTTTATGAAATAATAAAGAGTGATTCTGTTAAAAGTAAAAGTACCATTGTTTTCGATAAAACAAAAGTAAAATATTCTAATTATAGATTTACTTCTTCGGATAGTATAAAACCAAAGCATGAGTATAATGAGCGATTTCAATGTAGAAACGAAAACAAAGTAAAATTTAATAATGTTTCTGAAAGAATGAAGTATAATGATTTTGAAAATCGTAAGAATAAAGTATGTTATAACTGTGGGGATCCAACACATTTATCAAGATTTTGTGTTCATAAGGACAAGGGTTTTAAATGTTTTCGGTGCGGAGAATTTGGTCATAAAGCTGCTGAATGTCCAAAAGCAAATCCGAAACCAGAAGTTGCAAATTTAAAAGTTAACTTCAAACCAAAACTTAACAATAAGGTAACGATTAATAATGTGAATGTTAACCCACTTATCGATACAGGAAGCCAAGCGACATTGCTTCGTAAATCAGTGTTTGATAAATTAAACATAGAAACATTGTCTCCATTAAACTCTACTTTAAGTGGATTTGGTAAATGCAAAGTAAATACATTAGGTTATTTTAAAGGAAATATTCAAATTGATGATTTCAAGTGCAATGCTGATGTATGTGTTGTTGAAAATGATGTCTTGTCTTACGATGCTATTGTTGGACTTGATGTGCTAATACAAGGTGAAACACTAATAAATGAAGACGGAATTACGATTAAAAACAAATTTCAGTGTGAAGAAGAAAGTGATACATTATCCATCCTATCAATTGATGTAAACGAATTTGAATTGAATATTGAACCTGGCGTTCCCATCCATTATTAAAGATAAAGTAGTACAATTAGTTTCAAATTATAAACCCCATAAAACTAAAACGACAAGTGTTGAACTAAATATTTTGATAAAAAGTAGTGAACCTATATTTCATCAGCCTTGTAGATTACCGTTTTCAGAAAAAGAAATTGTCCGTGCTCAGGTAGATGAATGGTTAGAAAACGGAATTGTTGAACCTAGCTCTTCAGAGTACAGTAGCTCAGTCGTAATTGTTAGAAAAAAAGATGGAACTCCCTGCATTTGTATCGACTACAGAAGATTAAACAAAGAAATTGTGAAGGACAGATTTCCCCTTCCTTAAATCGAAGATATTTTAGACAGATTGCAAAGATCGCGCGTCTTTAGTACTATCGATCTCAAAAATGCTTTCTTTCATGTTGATGTTAATATAGATAGTAGAAAATTTACATTATTCGTCACAAGTGGAAGTTAATATCAATTTCTAAAGGTTCCCTTTGGACTTTGCAATTCCCCAGCTGTGTTTCAGGGATACATTAACACTATTTTTCGACCTTTGATCAGGGATGGTATTATGCTGCCCAATATGGATGACATCATAATTTTGTCTTCCTCATATGAAGAAGGTATCGAATGCTTCAAACGAGTTCTAAGTATTGCCAGTGAATACGAATTAGAGATTACTTAAAGAAATCACATTTCTTGAAGAAGCGAATTGAATTTTGAGGCCTTGTCGTTGAAGAAGGTAAAATTTTCCCTTCTACCTTAAAAACAAAAGCTGTACTTAATTTTCCAGAGCCAACCAATTTAAAGCAAGTTCAAAGTTTTCTAGGACTTACAGGTTACTTTCGAAAATTCATTCCAAATTATTCTGTTATTGCTAGAGCATTAAGTGATCTATTGAAAAAGGACTGCAAATTTAAATTCGGCGAAAAGGAAGTGAGCTCTTTTAATCAACTTAAATTATTGTTAGCTGTGAAACCTGTATTAAGAATATACAACCGCATTTATGTAACAGAACTGCATACTGATGCCAGTTTAGAAGGTTATGGTGCTATCCTAATGCAAAAATCTCCTAACGATCAATATTTTCACCCTACTTATTACATAAGTTAGAAAACTACAGATGCTGAGTAAAAATACTGCAGTTATGAACTGGAAGCACTTGCCGTCATAACAGCCATTAAAAAATTTCGTGTATATTTATTAGGAATTCGATTTAAAATCATTACTGACTGTTCCTCTCTAGAAAACATAATGCAGAAGAAAGATTTGTCAACTCGTGTAGCTCGTTGGGCTTTGCTCCTATAGGAATTTGGTTACACTATTGAACATCGTTCAGGTACCCGTATGGCTCATGTTGATGCTTTAAGTAAATCTCCCATAAACGTATGTTGTATCTCAGTTGATAACATCTTATCAAGGTTGAAGACAGCGCAAGACAATGATGATGCAATAAAAGCAATTAAAGAATTGTTAAGAATCTCTAACTATGAAGATTATTGTTATAGAAATGGAATCCTATACAAATTTATTGAGGGTGAAGAATTGGTAGTTGTACCCGATAGCATGCAGACAGAAATCATAAGAATCCTAAATCATGTGCATGAGAAGGGTCACAATATAATCAAATATACAGAGAAGTATCTTCAGGATTATTATTTCATTCCCAAACTGAGATAGAAAGTTGAGAATATTATATCAAATTGTGTCCATTGCATTCTTGTGAATCACAAAAGAGGAAAGAAGGAAGGTTTGCTACATCCATTACACAAAGAAGACACGCCGTTACATACGTATCCCATTGATCACCTAGGACCGTTGCAGAATACTCATAAAATTATAAGCATGTTGTAGCAATCATTGACGCATTTACTAAGTTTATGTGGATATACCCTACGAAAAGTACAACATCTGCAGAAGTGATATCAAAGTTAGAAATTCAGAAGTCTGTGTTTGGAAGTCCTTCTCAAATAATCTCGGATATAGGAACAGCTTTTAGCTCTGGTGAGTTTGACGAATATTGTGCTAAAGAGAATATAAAACATCATTTAATTACTACTGGTTTGCCGAGAGCAAATGGGCAAGTCGAACGCATAAATCAGACGATCATCTCTGTTCTCTCTAAGATATCACTAGAAGATCCTGCAAAGTCGTGTAAATTCACTAACGAACTGCAACAGACTATAAATTCCACCTATCAACGAAGCTTTGATACTACACCTTTTGAATTACTTTTTGGTACTAAGATGAATGTTGGAGGACTTGACAAGCTTAAAGAAATGGTCGAAGCCGAATTTCAAGCCCATTTTGAAGCTCAAAGAGAGGAGTTGAGAAAACACGCCAAGCAACAAATCTTCAAGATCCAGGACGAAAACCGGAAGACGTACAACTTAAGAAGAAGAGTCGAAACAATCTTATAGAACTGGAGATCTTGTCGCCATCAAGCGAACACAGTTTGGAACAGCTTGAAGCTAAAACCAAAATATCTGCACTGGGGACCAATGAGGGCATGCAACAACAACAGATTCTTTGATAGCGTCACTGGTTTCTGCGCATGTGCAACCTACTATTTTAATTCAATATATTCATATTCCCATGCAAGATTTTTCTTTTGAGTTTAACATTTTCAAAAATTCGCTCTAACTGTAGAATTATTACGTAAAAACATTTTTAAAAATTATGTGAAATACCATGTCGCTCTTCCCACCCCGCCACACATTCCTCGCGGGCGAGAGAATCGTAATATTCTTAATACGGTTAAAGACATTCATTTTTCAACTTGAAAGGAATCTGATCTAAAAGCGCAATGTGAAGAGCTAATTCAATTTATTCGTATTTCCATGTAAGATTTTACCTTTGATGTATAAAATATGTATATAACCCCCCCCCCCCCGACTTAATTGTAGAGTTATTGGGCATAAATACAATAAAAAAGGAAAAATACATAAAAATATACTTCCTTATCCAGACTCGAACTGAGGACTAGAAAAAAAAAGACTGTCCAACATCATGTTGCTCCGTTCACGAGTCCACACATTCCTTAACGGCGGGAGGATCCTAAGATGCTTAATAGGATTAAACAGACCTACTCTCCAACACTAAAGGAATCTGGACTAAAACACAGTGCTAAGAGTAGGACTGATTTCTACAAATGTGCAAGATCTTGCCACTTGCAAATTTAATTCAATTTATTTATATTTCCGAGTAAAATTTTACTTTTGATATATAGCTTTTCCAAAAATTCGATGTAACTGTAGAATTATTAGGCAGAAATATAATAAAAATTAAAAATAGAAAAAGAAAAATATAAACTATTCGTCCTTATCGACGCTCGAACTGAGAAATAAGTTTCGAAACACCATATCGGTCGGCCTATCCGTCCACACATTCTCTGATGGGGAGATGATCCGATGATTTTTAATGGGATTAACAATTGACACGAATGGAATATGCTCTCAAAGCGGAATGCTAAGATTTCTGTGCATGTGCAAAATCTTGACACTTATAATTTAAATTCCATTTAATGATATTTAGATGTAAAATGTTACATTTTGATGGAAAATATTTACAGATATTCGGTTTAACTGTAGTATTATAATGCTGAATAATTTTTTTAAAAAAAAAGAAGAGAAAAAAAAGATAAATAAATTAAAGCAATCTACCCTTTTGAGACTCGAATTGAGGACAACTATAAAGACAATGCCCTCCCACACATTATCTGAGAGCGAGAGGATCTTAAGATTCTTAAAACGATTAACCACACCTAGTTTCCAACACGAAAGACATCTCGTCTAAAAGCAAAATGCTAAGAGTAGCACTACTTTCTGAGCTGGTGTCAAATCTTGACACTTACAATTTTAATTCAAGTTATAAATATTTTGATAGAACATTTTATTTTTGAACTCTACGGTTTACAGATTTTCTCTGTAACTGTAGAATTATGATGAAGAATGATATTAAAAGCAAAAACGAATTATAAATAATAATAATTATTATTAAAGCAAATATAAATTATATAAAAAAAAAACCTCTTCGATTTCCGTCCCTGTTCCTTCATTGATAATTAATTCATTGATAATTACTGCTCTGAACGAGAGTAAGAGGCGACAGGAGCATGGCATAGACACGTCATGCTGTTGAAGCGTACCTACACAAAAGGTCACTTATTGCACACTTCTGTTGATTTTGAGTGTTTAATCAATAAAATAGAATGAAAACCTACTACCTATATTTATTTTCTACTATGGGGATAGAGTATGACAACCTTATTATTTATCATAGATGCATAAAGCTTTTTAACATTTTCAGAGTTTATTTTTCAATTTATTCATTGATTTAATTAATTTTGGATTTCATAGGAGTAATGCCATCCTATAGTGTATTCGAGAAAATTGATTTCTGTTATTTGTTAAATTCCTGAATATTTGTTATAATGTAATATAAAATCAAAATAAAATAGCAGAAACCAAATTAAAACAAAAAAAAATTTTTTTTAGTCCATCAATGAAAGGGTTTTTTTTTTTTTTTTTTAAATTTGCCTTCAAGCTTATTTCACTCCAAATCAGTTTCAATTGGATATTAATCAATCATTATTAAGCAATTGGATATTAATCAGTTTTAATTGGATATTAAATTAAATCCTATTTCAATTTTTAAATTTTCCTATAAAAAAAGGGAAATGCAGATTCACTTTATCTTCACAGAGATGAAATTTTTAAAAGTATCTAATATATCGAATGCGCTTTCATAGATTCAATTATTTTGTTACAAATAATTGATTTGTTGGAGTAGGAAATGAGCCACCATTCTGTAGTGAATGTGAAATATTAAAATTAGAATTATTAAGAAGCCGCGCAGAATATTTCCATGATATAAAAGATCTTTTTGTGCAAGCTTCCATTTAATGCCCTATCACACGGCCACATACCGTTAGCACTTTCGTCGACAGTTGTCGATTTATGCCCGCAGGCAACCGGTTAAGCAAGATTTCCGTCATCGTCAACTTTTTTTAACCTGCTAGAAAATGTCCACGATAGTAATGGAAATATCGTTTGCAAACGAAATGCAACCCATCGTGTGAAACTTTGGCAGTGACGTGGTGTGCCAAGAATGGCGCTACTTCAATACTAAAAATGTATATATTTAATGTTACACATTACTAAATACTAAAAACAGTTTTGACAGAATGAAAAAACAAAAGTGAAACTTCGGTATCTTTTCCAAACTCTGTGAGGCAACTTATTGCCCCCACTTTAAAAAAAACTGGCACTACCGTATGGGGAATAGTTCTCTAGAAGGATCTTCGAACTTGCGACGGAATATTCAGAAATCCAACAGGGTGTATATATATATATATATATATATATATATATATATATATATATATATACAGTAACACCCCGCTTAACGCTGTTTCGGTTTAGCGCTCTTTTATTTCAACCCGGGGATTCCACGAAATCGCTCGCAACATACGGGGATTCCCCGAAATATTATGCAGCGATAGGTTTCAAATACATATCCGAAAGAGTGTACTTGTATTTCTTGTTTGGTGCGGTATTGTACAGACATTTTACAGAATCCATTGTTACTAATTTTGATAAAAACTATACAAATAGTAGAATGGTACGATAAATATTTACAATAAATGATAATAAGATTGATACTATTAGAAATGAAAAAGAAATTCAAAGGAAAAAATTGCTGGGAAAGCATTTTCAAATTCGATAAATGCACAACTTGTCTCGTTTTACAATCCTTATTATATTCATTGTATAAAACGCTCAAAAAATTAAATTTGAAGCAGAAGTGATTCAATTCCAATTAATTCAATAATGTGTAAATAGAATTGCAATTTATAAAAGAAATGGAATTTCATTGCACTGGCTTCGTAATTTACATATCTAAAAATTCCAAGATGGTTTGAATTTAAAAAAATTACGACTATTATTGCTACCATGAGCTTTTGCATTCATTGAAAGCAAATTTGATCACTTAAAAAATTATCTCGGATTTAATTTACAAATTCAAGCAACGTCTTGTCTAGAATTCCACAAATTATGAAATGAAAAAACTGCTGATATTCACTAAGTAGGAGAAACGAATAAAGAGCGATAAGTACACCATAACGTAAACCTAAGTTTTTAGGTTTACCAGACAGCAAATCCTCAAGTGACTACGATATTTTGCCGTGTGATAGGGCTTTTATACTTGCTTTTGTGCATCCAATTTTTTTTATATATTTTTATTTTTAGTACATACGTATAATACGTACTCCAAAAAAAAAAAAGAATCAAAAGTAAATATGGAAGTTAAGCCGTCATCGTAAATAAAAATATATATATATTTACAATCTCTCTACTACTTTTCTTAATTATAAGTAAATAATTAAGTAATAATTTTCTTAATTAAGTAATTAATTAAGTAAGTAATTTTCTTAATTATAAGTAATAATACTTTTATTCAATACTAGCCGCCTTTGGCGACCAGTCGGTTCGCCAGTATTATTGCTCGCTAATATTTTATGTAGCTGTGTCTCATAACAGGATTTTCACCAAAATATTTTTTAACCAAACAAGTTTTGATAATCATATAATTCATTTATAGTATTATTTATTGTTATTTTCTTCTGATGATCTGTTCTCTGTACTACTAATCTTTCTCTTTCTATCCGAGCAATGATTGTCCCGGAATTGATAATTTACTTAAATAGTGGAGGGAAAGGTCTAAAATTCTGTTTTTATAGAATAATGAGATTCAAATTTTCATAAATGTAGACACACTAAACAAATAAAGACACAATTGATTTTCAAGAGATGCAAAAGCTTAAAAACAGCTTGGAAAATGCCTCGCACAGACGAAATAATGGTGACACACACACCCTTCTTTTCCTTTCTATCCTTTTTTTCCTCTACTTTTCTTTCTATAAAACCTTTTTTCCCTTTGTTATTACTTTTTTTTCTTCCCTGGCCAGACTTTATTTTGAGCAGGCATAGATTAAATATTCATACCGACTAATAATAAAAGCAACTATTTTCTTTCTTTTTTAAACATCCCGTTATCTATGAATGAATACCAACTGACTTCGCGTATTTCTTTCTAAACAAATCATAATTTATTACTTCCTGCTATCTAACTCAGTTGGTGTGGGGGAAGGAAATGAAAATTTTTGGCGGGAAAGTAAGAAAAGTGTCATTTTAACTCTTTTCCACGCAGTTTTTTCATTTTTTTCTCGCCATAAGAACCATCCTCGTGCCTTAACGAAAATATTTTTAAAAAATTAGCCGAATCGATCGAGCCGTTCTCCAGTTTTGCACTTAGCAACGCATTTCGAGTTGCATTTTTATTAATATAGATAAATAGATAAATATGGAAAACATTTTATTCCTAATTATGATTTTATCAAAGCTTTTGAAGTGAAAAAAATTTGAATATAAACACGAATGCATTTTTAAGGATTTCTAATGAATTTGAAATAAAATTTCTCACGGATTTGTTACTGTATTTAGAGTGTTTGTTACAAGGTCTCCACTTGGCCTTGGAAGTAACAATAATCATGCGTGTAAAAGTTAAGTTTTCATTCCATAGATGGCGCTGTTACGTTAGTGATAAACAGAAATGGGCGGTATAGAATCGTGGATCGAAGGTGATGAATAAATAATGTATGCAATGAAAACACCGTTTCGGCGCGTTTCATTGTGGTATGTTGGTAAGTGCAGTTTGAACGGCGATTATGTAATTGTGTAGGATGCTCCAAATGTAGTACTTAAAACATTCTGTATTGCTGTTTGAACAGTGTTTATACGAAGGAAATTGTGATTCCTTTTTAAGAATGGAGATTTCTCACGTGTGTTATTTCTTCCAAAGATGGAAACCTACCCATACCTCTGGATTAAGTGATTTGTTTGTGGTGCTAATAATATGAGTTTAATTAACTTCAAATATTCATAAAGTACAAATTTACAGCAAAATTTAGAAAAAGAAAGCTTTATTGCATGAATGATACTTTTAAAATGTCTCACCATCAGTCAAACCTAAAATCATCAAAAGATGTGGAGACATTTCATTCGAATGAAAAATGTAATATTCCAAAGTCTGAATCATTTTCTTCAAAGAACAGCTCAAATCATGTCACCTTTCAAAGATCCTACAGGGTATTTTACCTTGGTTATGCCGTGCTTGACCGTAGATATACTCTACCCATGTTACCATGGGTAATAGCCGAAATAAAAAGACATGGCTCGGACAATGAAGAAGAAATAGATATAGAAGTGACTGAGCAGTCTTTAAAAGCTACAAGTTGTGCTACCAAAATGCTAATTTTTGAGCATAAACTGCAAACAATATCCAAGTTTGCACAGTCTTCTCAAGACCCCTCCTGTTTCACTTACATGACTCGTGAGGTGTCAGCAGGCCCATGTGCATATCATGTGTTTCAAGCCAATGATGAAAAGATAGTAAGAATTATTTATTTTAATAATATTGAGCTTTCAAACTTGTATGAGCTTGGGAATTTTTATTCTTATTATGGCAGTTATAAAATGTTTGTGTTCATTTGAATGAGACTATTTATATATAAACATTCTTTTTTTTTAAAAAAAATATTTTTTTGTATATTTATATATTGACTATGAGACATAGCTTAACCTTGAAGTTTGGTAGAAATTTAATAGTCTTGTATTTGAAATTTCTTTGCATATTTTTAACTTGTTAAAGGTAATTGAGTATGAAAAGAATTTTGGAAATAATTTATATTTGTCTAGTTGTTAAGAAGAGAAAAAAGTTTTAAAAATTCAAAAGAATCCTTTAAAATTGAAAATATTGAGTATAGATTTTGATGGGAATATCAAAATTTGCATTTGAATCTCTTTTCTAAAAAGAGGGATATAATGTTTTGAAGGGCAAAGAATAAAATGCAGACTTCTTTTGTATATTATAAATGTGATGTAGCAATCTTATTGTATGCCTTTTAATGTTTTTGTATTAAAGGAAATGTTTTAACAATGCTACTTTACTGCATTTTTAAAGTAATTTTTTTCTTCCTTTTTGTGTATTTATAATTTACTATTTATCATGATATGACCTTTAAAATTTTGTATTATTTTTTTCTGTAGTGCAATATTTTATTCTTATAAAAGTGAATAGATTAGTAATTCTTGAAAATTTAATATACTTTAATTTTATAAATATGTTTTAAATAATAGGTGATTATTCAGCAATTTCACATTCATTCAGAATATTAGAATAAATAGGATGCCATACTATATTCTACAAAGATCCATTTCTTGGATATGTAACCCACATTAAAAATAATAAAGATACACAAACTACTACAAGCCTCATAAATAACATAATTTTATTTCCTTCAGTTATTATCTTCTTGGATTCCACTTTATGGTTGCTAGTAGTCTGAATGAACTAATTGTGCTAATGAGCTCATTAAAACTTTCATTGCTCATAAATTACCTTGAAATCATTGAATGTTACAAGAAAGTAATATTCATCTAATTTTAAGATACACAAATTTTTGCTCAGCATTTGGAGTTAGTTTTAAATTGGCATGCAGTTAACCTATAGTTATATTACTGAATGAATTGAGCTTAAAATTGTTATATGTGCTATAATGAAGTATGTAGAAATTTTAATATTTTATCTTGTCTACTGATTTGTAAAATTTATAGGATAAATTATTAAATCTCCAGGAATTAAATATTAATCTCAATACCTTTTGTGTTACTGAAGAATATTATTAGTATAATGTAAAACTTTATAATGAAATAAAAATCTATATTAGTGCTATTAATTGGATAATTAGATATTGGTTTATGTTCGTATTGAAAATTAACTATGAGGCAAACAGTTAGCATGTAATAAATGTTTCAAAATAATTATCTAGTCATAACTTATCAATTAGTGTTGCATAAATTTTCTATTAATGAGTATTAGTGGAACTTGTAGCAATTTATAGTATATTTAAGCAATTAAATTTTCTATTTCAGTATTCTAAACTCATTTGTTGATGAGCTTTCCCTTCTTCCTTTTTCTCTAAGGAGTATTCAATTGAAAGCAGTTTGAACAATATGGATAGAAAAATGCTTTTTATTGTTTCATGAATTATAAAGTAAACAAAAAAGGGCATGCTAAATAGAATACCTGCCTTT
This sequence comes from Argiope argentata, assembly GCA_026289955.1. NCBI lineage: Eukaryota > Metazoa > Arthropoda > Arachnida > Araneae > Araneidae > Argiope > Argiope argentata. The sequence continues at coordinate 762,911 of JAOUZG010003378.1, forward strand.
TTTTGCTTCCAATCTTCATCTACTGTAAAAGTACACATCTCTTTGGGATAGAATTTTGTAAAGATACATGAAAGTAGTGCTGGATACAGATTAATATTTGAGGAAGTGGGGTGAGCTCATGACCAATATCATAGTCTTAAGTATGGAAATTTTCTGCAGGTTTTTAAGGACCAATAAACAGTATCAAATGGCTTATAATGAGACATTTGGGACTATACTGCATGATTTTATTTTAAATTTGAATTTAGAACTAACATCTTCAAACTTAAATTGATTAATTTTGTTGAAAATAAAACTAATTATTAGTGCAAATCATCACTTAAAGTTTTCATGATTACAATCTTGCAATATTAAATTTACCAATAGCTTCGACCATGTAATGTTCTATATGCACTATACAGAGTATAGGAAGGAAGGAAGGAGGCTTATTATCTGGCTTAGGCTCCTGAATTAATTCTTAGCTTGTGCCGGGTTAACAAAAGTCAATAACACGAATATCACAATATATACAGAGTATATTACAACATCCTTGGTAGTGCATCACAATAGTACTATTTTATGGACATGCAAGTTTGACTATACGTAATGTATTATGTTTAGTATTCGTAACATTGACTAGACGAGAGTCCATAAAGTTGAATTGACTCTTCAGCAGTGAAGGTTTTTTTTAATTTTTAGGTATGTTTTTTTTTTTTTGAATTTAGGGATGTTTTTTTTTTATCAGAAAATTATTTTGATGATGAAATACTGTTTGAAGTTTAAATATATTTTTTGAGGTATTTGTACAATTGGAACTTCATTATTTATGTATTAATCAGCAAATTAGTTTCAGTTGAAGTATTAAACTAAAATTAAATATTGAAATAAAATTGCCTAGATTTTTTCTCATTTTTTTGTTACTTATAATATTAGAACTTATCTAGTTTTTTCCATTACATTTTATATTGAAATAGTATTAATTTATAATTAAGTATGCGTTAAACCATATTTGGAACAAAAGCTAAAAAATTATTAAAGGCTCTAAATGTTTTCTAAAGTCATACAGAATGATGATCACCAAATTTCTTTACTAAATTCTTTTCGTCCACCAAATTTTAACCAGCTGCTATCTTTTAAAAATTTCTGAAATCACTAGAAAAAAAAAGTTTTGATTACTTAATGTTCTAATAGGGTTTTAAAAGTGGAATTGCCCATCAGTTTTTATTTTATTTTTAATGCTAAAATAAATGTAAACCAATTTTTATATAAAATAAGAGCCTAAACCTTCCATTTTCTTATCTTAAACTTTCTTACAATGTATCTTGAAAGGCTTATTAATTATTAATAATTCAAATTTATGAACTAAATTTATCTTAAATCATTGTCATTTTAATAAAACATTTATAAAATATTGTCTGTTGAATATTTAAATAAACTTAGATGAATATATCTTAGAAAATCATTTAATTTTTTATTGGTTCTAGATGGAAAAGACTGGTTATTTATTAATGTGATGCTTAATAGTTATTGTCGAGGCATTTCAGATAACCTTGACTTATCATTCTCTAATTCTTGTTTGAAGATTTTCCAATCTTCATTGATCATGCAATCGTAATTGAATTTTCCTTGCCCTTTTCCTATAGATTTTTTTCCTAAACAAAGATTATTCTTTAATTAATTAATTTTTTTTCGCTGTCATAAATTCGTTTACTTTGACTCAGATTTTAATTGAATAATTTTTTTTCTTATTAAATCTTATGCATACTACAAAGTAATGGATTGAAGTAATTTAGAATATTTCTGTTTTTCTAATAGAAACTTCTACAAGCTGCAAATGCAGTATACTTGAACTGTGTACGTTTTCCCAGCAATTATTTTTTAACCTTATTTTAAAAAATTAGTTTAGGTCCAACATGCATTTGAATGAATAGAATGTTGTGAAATAGAAATGTAACAGTTTAGAATTTAAAAAATTCAAAACTTACTGCTCAATTTCCAGTTTTATCGACAGAAATGTCGTGGGTTCATGAAGATATTTGATACAGTGTATCATATCTAATTCAATTTTTCCGGTGAATTTGTTCTGGATGTTTGAACATCTTGTTAGTATAATGTTAAAAATCAAATTTAAAAGTGTGCGAAATGTTTTTAATTATTTTTCTTAGTTTTAGTTCTTATCTCCTCTTAACATTTACCCTCCTAGCCTGCTTCTGTATAAAGACATTTTTTAAATAATACATCAGTCTGGAATGCAATGCACCTCAAATATCTTGGTCCTACCATTTGCGTTTAACCGTTTTCAATTGAACAGAAACTGCATCCCAAGATAGTTGCATTGTTAAAAAAACTTTTCTGTAACACATATTTAATTTATTCTATTACTCCTTTTTTTCCCCTGGTAGTAAAGTTTCGGCTTCGTGACAGGGGATTCGATTCCAGCAAAGTAACTTTAAATCTGTAATGGCCAAAATGCCCTCCCCCTGGGAAGGGCCGTTCTTGTCATCTGACCACGGTTCAGAATTGTAAAATCCATCACAAAATAGTCCTATTGTTGCTTGAGAATGGAAGTTAATATACCTAAAACAAAAAATTTAAATTTTTAAAAACTTCTCATTTCTAATTTTATTCCTTAACATGTTTTTAATTTTAATTTCTGTATAAAAGTATTGTTGTCTTTAAATTTAAGATTCACCACAGTTTATCCTATTAAAGCATTTAATGCCAGAGTAATATTCACATTCATCTATTAACTCCTAACCGCCTTTGGCGACTTTCCGGTTCGCCAGTATTAATGTCGGCTAAAAGGTGAAATTAATTTTTAAAAAATTATAACTTGGTCTCATAATAGGATTTTCAGCAAAATACCTTTAAGTTTCATTCGATAGTCATATAATTCACTTATACTATTATGTAGATCTTAAGAAGTTCTGATCTTTGAATTCCACTTCTCTCTGATTTTCTACCTGCGTTCAGTTTCAAATTTAAGTGGACATGAAACTGCAATTAATATAAAGATCTTTTTACTCAATCCTAGCATGTCTTTCAATAAAATTGAGCACTGAAAGCAGAGTAGTCCGGTATTGAAGTTTTATGTAAACTACAAAAATTGAAATATTATAAATTTTCATAATTTATAATATCTCAAGGAATTATTTAGTAAAAATTTCACGGGTTCAATAAAAAAATTCAGTTTAACTTTATTTTTAAATGTATATAAATTCTGTCAACAATTTTTTTTGTTGACAGCATTTATATACATTTAAAAATAAAAATTAAATATAATATAATTAAAAAAATAGAAATATAATTTAAAAAATTATGAAGTTTAAATTGTAGATAGGGCTTTGGTCTTATAGATTCATATTCTGTAAAATATTCTTTATATTTCAACTTCTAAATAAGTAACCGTTTCTATCTTATGCGATCAAATTTGGTCAATTTATTCAATTCTGTATATTGCAAGATTAGAACTATCAACATTTTCATAATCTAGGCCAATTGCTTTTAAGAAACCCTTATTGGCTTCTTTGGAAAGTTCGATAAAGTTATCTAAAACCAGCAGTTTTTATTGAAAAAATGATATTGAAATTTTCATAAATTGATAAGCTTTAATGATTGATTTTAGATGATTGGAGTGCCATTTTTTATTTTAAGGTCTTAGTGTCTGAAGAAAATTTTGTTAAATATGATTCACAGAGCAATGATATATGTAAAAGTCGTAATTTATCAACATTTTTTTCCTCAATTTACTAAGAATATAATTATGTATTTCACTTAGACCACTTTTAAAGAAATATATGTCTGTTACAAAAATTTGACATATTAGCTGTTGACTCCGATTATAGATGTCTTGTAGATATTTAGCCATATTTGCCTTAAATAAAATTGTTTAATGGAATTAGTAATAGATGTATTGTAACATATCAGAGAAAACGTTTCATTGCTTTTACTTTTCAAAACTATCATGTTTTATATTTCTTTCATGCAAGACACATGCTCAAATTACATTTTTATGTGTTTAATTTGGAATGTTAGCTGATTTATTTTTTTATCATGTGATAACATGATATTGTTTTTGTTAGGAAGTTTTATTGTCTCCGAAATATACGGGCAAAAAATAATTTTATCTGCTTTTACCAATATTGTATTAATTATTACGTATTTTTCTTTGAAAGCAGGTGCGTTTTTATTTCGGCATGATTCATTAAAAAGCGGAGATTCATTCATTCATAAAGGCGAATTCTTTGATTTGCACGATGTATTATATTCATATAAATAAAAGTAACAAAAACCATGGTCTTATTGTTTTAAAACTTAAAAACAAACATGAAGGCAAAAATGTTTTACTTCAACAAAAATAATTAAGAGTTTATTATATTTTCCTTCAACTTATTATTAGTTGCTTTTTGTTCGTCGTTTCTAGGAAATGTCATCTTTCAGTTTGTTTACGGTTTCTTACTTTTAAATAATTAGTCTCGCGCTTAAAAAGATTGTTTGGTGGCTGATTTTTTTAAAAAAAATTCTCAGTTTTAACTATCGCACTTTTGTTATTTGTGACATATTTATTCTTTCATAAGTGCATTTTTACTAATTGTATTTCTCAAAATGCTGTGTAAATATTAGAATATAATTTTATTTAAAACTTACATTTTAAATTTTCTAGCAAGCAAAACAAAGTTTGGATGTCCAGAAAATTTTGAGATAGAGGGAAAACAAAAACTGCTTTTCTAAAAAGGAGATATTGTACAATAATATAGTCACGTGACCATTTCAAACCAATTTAAAACCTATTTCCGAAAAAAAAAATTGCTTTAAAGCAAAAGTTAAAATTTTTTTCTTAAATGTTTTATTGTTTTATCAATTTGTATTAAATTTTACACATTTAAAATTCCAAAAATGATTTACTTTTTTAATTTGAACTTTTGTTAGTATAATGACAACATGTTAATAAAGGCTAATTTTTCCCTCATGGGAGCACCACGTGCTCATGAAAGTTAAATTTTATTTTATTTTTTTTATTTTTGTTCATTTTAATTGTTTCATTGAATTAGTAATTTTGGTATTGTAAACGATCATAAAAAACTTTCTTTTATTTATTATTTTAAAAAAATTACATTTCCTATTTCATTTCGTTTCATATAATCACTTACTGAAAATTACATTTTTCTAGGTTTTATTTGCGGTAGTAATTATTATTTTTAAATCAGAGCTTTTGTAAATGAGATGGCAACATGTTATTAAAACTGATTTTTTGAGATGTTTCGTGCAGATAAAATTTTATTTTTATTTTATACGAAAAAAAAAATTTTGAAAAAAAAAAAAGCGATTAAATTAAGTTTTTTAAAATTCATTAAAAACAGCAATTTAATTTAGGTAAAAAAATCAGTATTATGAAAAGATAATTTTTTAAGCTGGAACTTTATTCAAAAATCAATTTTACGCTGTAACATTTTCGGAAGCTATTTCGGGAAAACGCGGAAGTTCGTTTAATTTTTAATTAAAATTTTAATAAAAAAATAAAAAAACTCTTCGAGTTGCACATTCTCGGCCTGCGAAGGATACACATTTCAAATGTGATAGTTGTAGATCGATCTGGACAGCACACAACCACACACACACACAGAGAGAGAGAGAGCTTTATTATAAGTATAGATATAGATTTCCGCCCTTTATGTCCCTAATGATAATGTATTTTTTTTACTGTCCTTAATTCCTTTTAGTACTTTTCTGCTTTGTAATGTATTAAGTCTAAAGAGCAATAGTTTTTCAACAGTTTTGAACGTCTGATATGTGAATTGCTGTATTTAAAGTTGTATTCAACATTTTTTGCTTTCTAAGTTCTTTATGCTGTTAAAATAACATATTTATTGGAATTATTACTTTTAAATTAGCTTATTTATTTGAATTATTACTTTTAAAATTATTACTTTATTTGTTAAAATTGCTATTCATTAAAATTGTTAAATAATAAAAATATATGTTCATGGCCACTTTTAGCTTAAAATTGTTTTCTCTTGCGGTACTGTTTTTATAATTTCTGTATTCGTATTTTTGTTTATGGTCCAGAAGTTGTTGAGTTTCGAGTTATTCAAGTTCTTAGTATTTAATTTTTTTTCTTTGATTTCAGCCCTATATGAGATGCTTGCTATTCAAGTTTTCTAAGAAAAATATTAATAACACCAATTTCGAGAAAATATTTAGCTGAGATAACTTTTTAAAAATTCGTTGCAAATAAGCGTCAACTGAAACATAGATCGATCAGAAATTCGACAAAAAGCGCAATTCTTTTAATTTTTCGATATCAAGGTTGAAGGTTTACTTTGCTTTTATAAACTAGCTTAAAAAAATGTTTTTCTTGTCGATAATTGATTTTTACACCTTGCAAATAAACAATAAAAATTCACGATCATAGCAAACATTTTTATCTTCGCAATTGTTGCTTTGAAAGATTAAAGAAAAAGAACCTTTTTTTTTTTTAAATTCCATTAATTTTTTCCCTGTGTTCGTTTATATATTTTAGTTTTTTTCAAAATCTTCATAAATTTTATTTTTGTAAACTTCAAATATTAATGCTTCTCTTATTTATTTTATAATTCAGTAATATTCTTAATGTCAAACCTGCTTAATCCGGATTTCCGAATTTTTTCTTGGATGGATCTATATAGTTATTTAAAGGAAAAGTTATTTGTGTTTACAAAAAACTTTGATGTAGGGCATTTTACGAGTGTACGTTTTGATTTACTTTTTTTTCATTGTTTTATCATATTTTGGAATAAATCGAATCTGAATACATCTGTTGCTCGATTTAAAAGTGGTTTAGCAGATGGCGATCATGGAGGAATGGGGATGGCGAGAATAAGTGAGCAAGAGGCGGGGTTTCCTAGTAATTATTAACATGCAAAGCGCTGAAAACAGTATTATTAAGAAATTTCAGTGAATATCATAAGAAGATTCTTAGTTATTCATTAATCAAAATTAGGATATATTACGAATGTAATTGGAATCCCAGCTTATTTAAAATATTTCTATATGTATCTCAGTCTTTTACGATATTGTTTCGAAGTCCATATTTTTGATAAAAAATATTTTCTACGTTCCAATTCAGTAATTAAAAATGATTTTTGAAAATTTATATTTTAACATGTTAGTGTCTTGAGTATTTGCCAGAGTATTGTTATCCTCCACCACCCTTCTCCATTTTTCTTCAGTGAGGTAAAGATAACCGAAAGCTTGCTCTAAATAGGTCTATTTCAAGATTGAAAGGTGACGAAACATTTAAAAAAATAAGTGATAAAAATACAAGAGCAATAGTATTAAAGACTAATAAATATTTAACTAATTTGAACTGAGCGAATTTTTTTTCAAACTATACGACATTTGTTTACATTATCCCCAGAGTTATGCAGTGTTTGGTAGAAATTGAGCATATTAGGTATTTCCAGTTAGTTGCCAAGGACGGTCAACACAATCACCCATAAAAATACCACAAAAAATGTAGAGAACTGGAATAAGTGCTGAAAAAGTATTCAAATTTTCTTTTATATGCTATTTACGATAACGCCGATAAGATATTAGTAAAACTTGTCCAAAAAACAACAACAGGGATTTCATATCAGAATGAATCGTTTCTCATTGGTGATAGACTTCAGTGATCACTCCAAGATTTTACAGCTGCTCCTTTATTCATTTTGCTACAGCAGCACGACACATTAAACAGAAATTAATAAGACGAAATAAAACTATATACAATCACAACTTTCCACTACTCAATTGGACATTCACATTCGCTTTTCTACCAAATACATCTTTTTCCGTCCTCTGACCAACATGTCTGACCTCTCTCCTCCTTTTTTCCTTTTTGAGTTGAGTTGCCCCAGCTGCTTTTCGTTATCCTTTTTTTTTTCTCATGTTGCCACACACGACAAACAATCTGACTTGGGAACTTGACTCGTCCCTCCGGGGAAAGCGCATCCGTCACAGGAGTGGCGATGCTGCAAACAAAATAAAACAGGCGAGAAGCCAGTCATTGTCCTTAACACACACATACAGTAATGATGAGAGCTCCAACATTTATGCAGCTCCCACAAACAAAATTTATTTTCTTAAAAAAATATCTAACATAATATAACATACAAAAAAATATAATACATACAACATAATATAATACATACAAAAAAATAACTTGATACATCAGTTAATAGTATAATAAATCAAACAATAGCAATACCTTAAAACATACCACAAAAGCAAGTAGCAAAACAAAATGTTACATATTACAACAAAAATCTTATAAGAAATAGACCAAAAAAATATCACTATTAGAGCAAGTTAGCTTTCATGGCTATCTCAGCTGCTGATGAATGTTTACATTTTGGCTGCAGCAGAATCTCTCTTCAGAAATGTCGCAAGCAACAATGTGAAAAAGACGGACACAAAAACAATGTTCCGCATGTTCCAAGGCCATTTAAAATTTTTCAAATTGTAGATGCAAGAGCTTTTTTTTTTTTTTTTTTTCATTTTAGCACCATTTTTAATTATTCAGAGTTGCTACCTCGGTCCAAATCTTCTGCATCATTCATGAGATGAGAAAATTTATTTGCAGATGTATAAACAGGAGGCTTTGGCTCTTCATATGTTGTACCATGTATCCTGTCTTTGGAATTGTCTCGGTATGAATGATTATGCCTAACACTTCTAAAGCCTCTTTTTGCAGGCTCTGAGTAAGAGCTTTTATCATTACTAGATCGTGGTGCAGCATCATCAGAGTTATCATCTTTTGCATTGTAGTTACTATTGTAATCTTCTTTTCTACTATTTGAAGGAGGGTTAGCTTTCACATTTTCTCTATCACTTCCAGTACTGCTATTACTTCCACATCTTTGTCTTGTCCTGGTAAGTGTATTGTATGGTTGTTCTCTTTCACGTTCCACCTGCTGTCTCGATAGAGGTGGTTTGTACTGCGGCACTGCATCTTCATCTTCTCTCGCTGATCCTGGTGGCCCAGAATCTGAAGATCGCCTGGATCGGTTACTCATTCCAGAACCAGAGCTGAATTTCCTAACTGTTTCACCGTCCCTCTCTTTAGAAACAACAACTTCTTTTTCTCTAGCCAGTCTTTCTTCGATCTCACGTTCTCTGGCTGCAGTATCAACTGGTTTTGCTCCACCAAATATTGAGCTCTTTGTAATTGCTTCAGAAGGTGGCGGTACCGGTTCAATTGGTTTAGTACGAGAATCCAACTGTAGCTTCCTTCGTTCCTTGGGAGCACCAGAATCATTTGATGGCCTATCATACTGCCTATCGACACTATCTCTGGGAGGAATGTCCCTTTCTGAAGAGTCTCGGAATCTGGAATCTCTATCGTCTCTTCGACCATAATCATCACGGAATCCATCACGGCGATCGTTCCTGCCACCTCCCCCACGACTCATACCTCTATCAGAAAAACCATAACCTCTATCATTCCGCCTTTCAAATCCTCTGTCATCATTTCTGCCATAATCACGTTCATTCCTGCTTCCAAAATCATTTCTGTCAAAGCGATCACCATTTCTTTCAAACCGATAATTTCTATCGAAACGATCATTATTTCTCTCAAAAGGCCTGTCGTAATTTGATCGATTCCTATATGAATCTCTTTCTCCATAACCACCCCTGGACTGAAAGCTATCACTTCTGGAATCATCTCTAGAAAACTGATCTCGTTTATCAGATCTCCAATCGCCCATAGTTCTGTCAACACCACCATCACGTCTGTCATTTCTATCATCTTCATGTTCTCCAGCCACACTAATTTTTGATCCGGACGTCTTTTCGCATAGTTGATTTTTATGTATATTGATATTTTCGAGGAGCATTTCGTATGCAGATGAACTTAATAGTAAATCTGAAACAAGTCGTTTTGAAACAGCACAATTAATTGAAGTACTGTCATGTAATGCATCGTCAATTTTCATGTCAAAACTTCTTAAAGGTGTAATTTCGTTTTCACCAAATGCAGAAGATATTTCAATTTTGCTTTCACCCTCATAAGGAATATCTTTTACTAAATCTTCGCGTACTACTGATATCTGAGCCCCTGTATCAATTATTCCATTCAAAACTACATCTCCACACTTGACCATAATGGTTTTTAAATCGTCAATGTGTTTCTGCGCGTTCACTGCTCTTGATACAGGAACAGAAATCTTGGCCGTTAAGACCTCAGTCTCTTCATCATTTATTTTGGTAGATGTTTGAACCAAATTATTTGTAATTGGAGTAGGAACCTTCTTGTTTTGGTGAATATTCGAACAAAACTTAGATGTGTGGCCCATTTCTCCGCAATTATAACATGTTACCTTAAAGGTAGACTTATGTGCTTCGTCATTTCGATATGGTGGGTTCCCTTTTTGTAAATTCTGAGATGAAAAAAATGGTTTATTCTTGAACGTCTTCCCTGAAATGGGACGATTTTGAGTCCTTTCAAAATTTTTATTCTTTGTTACGGCTCCTGTATTCTTCTTTAAATCACTGCGAATACTGTCATATTCGTCCAATTTGTCGGCTAGAGTGATTGGAGAAATAAATTTTGCCCATTCATCCAAGAAATGATTCCTCACTTCATAAGGCACTCTTTTCTTTAGTTGGTCTGTAATGATTAAATCTTTTAATCCCTTAAAATCTTTGATATCGAGTCCACTAATCCACTCTTCAAAATAATTCGTTATTTCATAACAAAAATCTTTCCAAGATTTTTCATTCATTTTTTGATGCGTTACGAACTTTTTCCTGAACATCTCGGGATTCAGTTTAAATTTCTTTAATAAAATGTTTTTTATATGCTCATAATTCCCAAAATTCTCTTCTGACTCCCTGCCAATCAATTGTACGATTTCAGGTGGTAATAGAGTCAAAAGACTTGTTACCCAATCCTCAATATTTATTTTAGCTCGCTTGGCTTGTCTTTCAAATATGTATAAATATATTACAATATCATCTTCTTGTACCCGGAATTTTGGCAATAACTTAATTAATTCAAAACATTGCTGCCCACTATTACTAGAGACTGGAGTTGCCTGATGCGCCCTCGATTCGATCTCTAATTTTTTTAAATCGAATTCCATTTGCGATTTTCTTTGTTCAGAATCGAATTCCATTTGCAATTTTCTTTGTTCAGAATCGAATTCCATTTGCATTTGCTTCTGTTCCTCTAGTCTCATTGTAACAATCGTATCTAACATGCCTTTCACAAACTCTTCCTCATAAGAGTCACTTCCGGTGATAAGGTTTTTAAGAGTTATGATCTTCATTGCGGGAGTTGGTATTTCTCCTAATTCTTCGGCCAATTTGTATAAATCTTCCTTCCTACCCTTGGCCAAAAACGCCATTGTTATTCCGAATCTATGTTACACGTTGTGACTAATATTACCCTAAATATTTCAAAAATGTTCCAATAACAAAAAAAAATCCTTCACACTAATTCAAAAATACAAATATTCATATAACAAAATTACAATAGAAAATACACAAATGTCTAAATGAATATACATATATATATATATTTATTCTCAAATGAAATTTACTTCAAAGTTCGAAATAACATTCACAGTAATACGAAAACAAAATTAAATCTGACTTTCCATTTCACAACCAAATTATTTCATCGCTTATAAGAAAAGGGTAATAAAATATATATTATAAATACTGACGTATTAAACAAATTACATAAAAAATATATTTTCCTGGCGGAAACAAAATCTCAATTTAACACTGGCGTGTTACTTTTCTTTTCTCTGGCGAGAAATTACACTAATTAAAACAAATATTTTATAAAATATATTTCAATCATTTGGAACAAAGAATAAATTAAATTGATAAATGAATTTCGAAAAATACTTTACAAAATAAACACTGACGTGTTTTCTCTCTCTCTCTCTTGGCGAGATTCGCAACAAATATAATTTAACACTGGCGTGTTTGTTTTTCTCTTGGCGAGAATAGTAACGACTTTAAAAAAAAAATCAAATAGCCTTTGTCCAAGTAATTGAAATTAAAACTTAAAATGTAGGAGCATGCATTTACATAATAATGGAGCTCTCACCTGTCCGAATCCTGTCGACTGCGCCAGTAAAACTTGTCCAAAAAACAACAACAGGGATTTCATATCAGAATGAATCGTATCTCATTGGTGATAGACTTCAGTGATCACTCCAAGATTTTACAGCTGCTCCTTTATTCATTTTGCTACAGCAGCACGACACATTAAACAGAAATTAATAAGACGAAATAAAACTATATACAATCACAACTTTCCACTACTCAATTGGACATTCACATTCGCTTTTCTACCAAATACATCTTTTTCCGTCCTCTGGCCAACATGTCTGACCTCTCTCCTCCTTTTTTCCTTTTTGAGTTGAGTTGCCCCAGCTGCTTTTCGTTATCCTTTTTTTTCTCATGTTGCCACACACGACAAACAATCTGACTTGGGAACTTTACTATATTTAAAGAATTTCATACATTTGGATAGTTTTGTCCCAGTAAAAAGCTCCCGACAAAATAAAGATTTTCTGTATGTCTTCCTACGATCACTTAGATAATTTTACACCAGCCATATCATTGGCATAATCTAAGAAAGGCGAAAAATAAGTGCTGCTGTCAGGATGCTGGAGTTGCTTGGAGCTTGTTTCATTGTTTTGGAAAACATTTAAACAACTGGAATCTGTAGTAAACGCTGTAGGGAAGGTGCGATGCCTGTTGGGAAAATGGAATGGCCGCCTCATATGGTACGGAATCTTCCCCAAACCCTGTATTTCATACCACATTAACAATTTTTTCCCCTCTCAGTAGTGAATTCTTTTTTAAAGGTTTTAAATTTACTGATCAAATATCGTTTCCTTTACCCTTTCAGCCCTGAATTTTTGAAATGTAGAATAAACAAAAGTAATGGAAATTAATGATAAAGGGTCACCAAGAGAACAGCCACATTTAATTTCATCTCACCACGAGTATAGGAACCGGGAAGTTGTTGCAATTCCACCTTTAGGGTTGAAAAGAAATGACAATTAGGAACTTAAAATACCGCGGTGGCAAATGCCACCGGGAGGGCCGAAAGGGTTAAATTAGCTTCAAAAATTTCCATAATTATGGATGATTTAAATTCAGAGAACAATTCAAACTTGGATCTAATGGTGTATTACGGCGCTTTACGTATAACGATATTTCGTCAAGAATACTCCGGTAGCTGGGGGCAAATAAGTTTCTTGCTGCCTCAGGACAGCAAATCTCTTTCTCTCTCTGTGTGTGTATATATATATATATATATATATATATATATATATATATATCAAAGCTGCAATATTTAATGAAATACTTTTTATTCATCCACTCCAGTTCAAGCAAATTTTTTAAAAATGGATGATAATAAAATTAAACATTGTTAATTAAGCGATTTTCCCGATTCATTTTGAAGTACTTTCGAATTAAAATAATACAGAATAAAGAAAATTAGAAATTTCTAATCTGTATTGTGTTACTCCAACTGACGTAGAAAACTCACTCCTTTTTCGTTGCCTCAATTGGCGTTAAAAATTCAAAGCTTGTATATTTTTTGATCAATTATATATAGCAATTGTAATGATCAGACAGGGATAACCTAGTTGTTAGGGCATTGGGTTCGCATCCCCTGGGCTGTGAGTTCGAACCCGCCACCGGAGAACTGTGTGTGGTAGACCTTATATCTGTCGTGGCCACTAAGTCCTCCGTGTCGAGAGTCATACCACTGGTTGGTACTGGGCCAGAGGTGATCATTCTCTGTTCCATTTCTAAATCACAATCTGTGTATGAATGAATGAAATTCTTAAATGATGTCCGCCAAATAATAAAAAGGGTTTGTGAAGTGTGTGAGCTATAAGTCAGACTTTTGTCTTCGGGCACTCCGGGGTCCATACTCTCAGAAGCTACTGCACCCCTCCCGTTTTAAAGAGGAACACGGGAACAACAACAATGTTTGTAATTATTTAATAAAAAGTAACTAAAATAAAATTTTTCTTTGTTAACCTAAGTAGGAATTGATTTTTAAATTTTTTTTTATATTGCTTGTTTCTGCTCTTTTCTCATGAAATTGCACTTCATCTATACGAGTGGAATTCAGAAACATTGAAACATACCTCATTTTTGAATCATGGATTCAGGAAAGTTCAAGATTGTTTTGGAACTCTTGATAACTGTTAAAAGTTGAAGGGAAATTTCATGATGCAGATGATGGATCATCCATATATGCAGTAATATTTTATCACTTCCAGAATTTGCCATCCTCTTTTTCAATAAACATTTTTCCATCGTTCAGTTTAAATACAACCGAATTTTTAGTCAAATAAAAATTTCTTTGGTTAAATTCTTCGAAAAAAAAAAAAAAAAAACCCGACTCTACTGCGAACCTTATTTAAGATTTTCTGCTTTGCGGTTACATCAACACTGCTCTTGCTAAAGTGTTGTTGCGTTGCTTTTTCTGCTAGCGTTGATTGCAAAGATCTTGTGTGTTAAAATGAAACAACCTATCACATTCCATTTGTTGCAGTGCCGAAGGATTCAGTCGTCGAACGGTCGAGGCTGTGGCTGTGGACCTTAATATTTCATTCTCTCAGGCGTCTAATCTATTTTTAATATAATTTCTTATACTTTCTATAAATATTAATTAATTTAGAATGGTTTAATTTCTTATGTAAGTGTTTTGGGGGTGGTGAATAGCCTACTTTTTATCTTTAATTCGTTGGCCATTACACAGAAAAAAACTTCTTTATGAATTTCAACTAGATATTTCCTCTCTTGAAATGTATTCATATATATTGCCTTCGTTGCGAAAATTGACTTCAGCCATCATAGTTATTTTTCCTGACTCGATGATTACAAGATGCTCCTATTCTTCCTGCGACAATATTAAGAAATATGTATTCATCTAACTGTCATGATTTTGTTTATAGGAAGTGTTCCGTATATCTGCCAAACTTTGACTTTTTTTCCCCCTTTTCCCAATTTATTTCTAACATTTCTGATTACAACTTTAAAACTTTTTAAATTGCTTTCTAAAAGCACCCTGTTCTTATATTATATAATTTAAAGAAGTTATTTTTTTAAAGTTCTTATATAATATGAAAATTTAAGGAATGATTTTTTTTCGTTGGTTGTCATTTACCAAACATCGAAAAAATTTCTGCACGAAATTGCGTAATAATCTATAATGAAGAAAAACTTTCAAGTGTCTCTGGCACATTCAAATTTTCCCTATATATTACAAGTAATTATCGTCATAAAAGGTAAATATGCCTTAGTGCAATGCCCTGAAACTCAAGTTCAGATTCAATTTTCTTATGTGGGAGGGGTGAAACTACGACTAATTTTAATGATATTCGTGATTAAATTAAAACATCTTGTGAAATCTTAAATAAACTAATCTTGGTGCTTCTATTAAAATAACCTATAGTCACTACTCGCACACAGAAACAGATTAAACAACATCAAGGAACTCAGGCGAATAACTTGATCGCTTAGAGCATTTGATAAATGAAGTACAGCAATCGGACTGTTCGACATCGTTTTTTTCTTCTAGTGTTTGATGCGGTTTTTTGGAATGTAAACCTTTCTTCTAAATGATATGGTTTGTTTCTTATGTAAATAACTGTACGAAATATTTTTAAAACCTACTTAGACAATAAGAAAATTCACTTCAGTTTCTCTAAATTCCGAAAATACCAGCGTTCGATGGTAAGAAAAATGAACTGAATGTAGAAGGAGACGATTAGTTCACCACCGGAAAAAAAATACCAATCTCCTACAAAAAGTAAGTTTTTGATTTTTTTTAAAAAAAATAAAATAAAAATTTTAATGTAATTGAGCGCTTTTTAAAATGGGGAAAATTATCTTTGCATTGGCATTAGATTTAATGTCGTGCAACTTTTTGTGAGTTTTTAAATCAAATCATTGGTCATATTTCAAATTGTCTGTTGAGCCCATCTTTCAAGAAATTCTATTGTCAGACCACAAATAGAATCTCATAAATATTGACATGAAATAAAAAAATATATATTAAACAGCGTTTTACTTGTACAAATGTATGAAAGAAAACATTTCTCTAACTTCTAATTAATATGAATTACGTTTAAATATACTATAATAATAGATCTAGCCAAAAGGATTATTGCATTCTTTTTTAAAATTTCAACTTATTCCTCTTTTATATTTTTATGCCATGTTTTCTAAAAATCTTACAAAATTTCAAATTGTTTTAATGATGTAACAAGAAGTTTAAACCAATATTTGAAATGTGGCGAAAGAAATGTTGAAGTTGGAATTGATGCACCCTTGAAAATGATTCATATTTTAATTCTGATACTTTTGAATTTCATTTTTGATTTAAAAATTAATTAAAGTTTATCCGGTTAAGTATTAAAGGTTAAACCTGAAATATTATCTAAAAATTCACTTTTTCTGAATTTTTTTTATTTGATTTATAATAGTTTGCTTTAATCCACAATTTCATCTACCGTCTTTCTCAAAAATGATGCTTCAGTTTCGTCAGAAATTCCAGTTAAAAATTACTTTGTCATATAGATTTAATATGAGATTATTAGTGGAAAGTGCAACACCAATGTCTATTTTAAACAATTCCCATTATAATAATGAGCAGTTGTCCTACTCTCACAGTGACGTATTTTAGAACATTCTACTAAAAAACGGCAGACACTTGTAGGCATGATCTCATTACTTCGAAGCTTTGCTTGAAAAAAATATTTTCTGTATTAAAAGGTTTTATGGTGCTTGACACTCATTTTATGAATGTTCTTTTTTTCAAAATTGAGTAATTTTAGAGATTTGCAGGGATTTTTAATGGCTGCTTGGTCAATGACCCTGGTATCGATGATAAACTTGGCGATTAAAATAAAGATTTTTGGGGAAAAAATGAACAGGAATTATGGTTATATCGCCATTAAGAATTGAGAACCCTTCTATGGAATTCCATAAGGCACCAGAAAACCTACATAACCAAAGAAGCCGAAGAATAATAATTATCTGCAATTGAATTCGTAAAGCTGGATAGAAACATTAACGATTGAGTGAAGTTATTGTTATTGGCGATTTGCTGTCAGCATGTGAAGTTAATGTTTACAAAGTCTGCTCTTTGTGTACATCTTTGCTGTATATTTGTTACTTTTCGTGGAATAGAGCGTTACTTTTCATAATGGACTTTTTTCGTGTTGTGTATTGCTTGTAGCATGTTGAACTTGTTTCATTATACTCCCACCGAACCATTTTTATAACAACAGATTCACAAATTAAGGATGTAAAATGTGTATGAACCGCATTTCGTCCCCCCAGTCTTGGTGAACAGACAAGGAAGCCGCTGTCATTTTTTTTTCCTTACTAATTTCCGAAGTTCGTCGGGTTTTTGTTTGTTTGTTGTTTGATTGCTTGTATCTCGGTACACTTTTCGTAGCTTTGATCAAGGATTAATCTGTGTTTACTGACTACTTTTTTGTGTATGAATGATGCTTTTTTTATATTTGACTTTAATTCGTTTGCGTTTATGCAGAAAAAACTTCACATTTTGGATAAAATTGAACATTTCCTCTCTAGATGAGCAATATTCCATGCTTTTTTTTTCATAATAATTTTTTTTGACTTAGTGTTTTAGTTCTGCCTTTTTTGTGTTTATATAACAAGTTAAACCAACAAACCAAATATTTTTTACGTCATCTTCCGACTTTGTTGTAGACCTTATATTTTCTTATGGAACTCCACTTTAAATGCTTCTAAATTACTAAGTATAAAATATTTAATCTTTATTTAATTGTTTCATTATAAAGCTACAAAATCCATCATTTACTTTCAATTATCTTTAAAAAATATTTTTAAAAAAAAAATCAAAAATTTAAGTTGGCCTAAGCCGTGTATAAAAAAAAATCAAATTTCGGAAATATCACTTGTAAATAGTGAAAAAATTTCTGCTTCTTAGTCTTTAATTTATCATTCATTATTATACATATGCAATCTGAGATGATTTTTTTCCTAATATTCATTAGCATAGTATTCAGCATTCAGTGTATAGCATTTCAGTGTTAAAATCTGATTAACAGATAATTAAGCTTCGAAAATACCGAAATATTACAATGTCATATTGAACATAAAAGAGTACAAAAATTCAAAATTCTAGAACTTTAGGAAGGAGTTTAAATATGTAATAAGAAAAATTCGGTCTTAAAAGCATGGAAGAAATCAAATTAAAGTATATTCAAAATTGTAATTATAATTCGTAAGCAATGAATTATGTACAAAATAATCTAACGTGCTGATCAGATTGCATGTATTCTAAACTAAGAGCGTTAATTTAAAGGCTATACTAAAAAAAAAAAATGTTTGATTGCGTTCCCCTCCCCCCCATTCCAGACAAGAAAGAAAGATGCGTCACAAACATTGCATCATGCAAAATTATAAATCATTTTACAGATGACATTGAGCGGAAATAACATACCATGTGCGTCTTCAATATAAATTTGATATATCCTGTTTTGAACTAATTTGGGGAAATAAAATTATTTTGTTCCTCATTGTACATAACGTGTATTCCTCCACAAACTTCCGTGTATCAATAGAATATGGCAAGAAATGCATTTTACAAAATATTTACTGCTCAAGGTCTTACAGTTATCCTATGAAAATTTAAATTTTCTTGAAATATTTTTTATTAACCCCCCATCGTTTTACATCTCGTTTTAATTATTCACAGGAAGAAATACTTAAATTATTACTGTAAATAAAATAATGCTACATTGTACAATCTTTAATTTACGTTGAATTCGTTTTGTGCTGCAGTAGATCTTTGGAAAATTTTCTTTATTCCTGAATCATTTTTGTTGGTTAAATAGATCTTAAGTGATTGCGGATGAATAATATTTTAACATTAATTTGCAGACTTAATTACTGTACAATAAAAAAAAAACAGATTTTCGTTTATGAAAGAAAGTCTTTAACTCCTGAATTAGAATTGCTCTGTTTAAAGTTTTATTTTGTAATCTCTGCATTCAATGTACACTATTTAGTTTTTTCTGTAGATACATTGCATAGTGTTTGATTCTATTTTTTAAAAGTTGCTATTGCATTAATTTTACTCTTTGAAATCTATTTTGAAAGTTTGTTTTTATTGATGTTAATGTGCAATTTTTTCTTTCTTAGCAAAATGAAAAGATAAGATACCCTTTCTGAACTAAACGACATGTAAAGCACAATAAAAGAACAATGCTATATTTATACACTTGTTAGAGTCAAAATTCTATACTTTATTTTTGCAACGATCTGATTATCGTTTATCTTCTCCACTATCAGCCGAAAGCTCAATTCTTTGTGAAAAAAAGTGAGCTATTATATATAATTTTTTGAAAGTTACCCCCCTCCCTTCACATTTTTCCCCATTTACCTCAATTTTGTTTGCTCACCCAAAACTCCATTTAAAAAAAATGGAAATTTTGAACTTTTCATTTCTTTAGTATGTGTATAAAGGACAAATAAACTACTTTTTAGTAGCTTGTTTTTCAGAATTCTTAAAAGTTGATATTATGATTAATATACTATATGTATGTATGTATATTATTGAATATTATTTAAATGAGTTGATGTTTTATGGAAAGACCTTCCCAAATTTTTGTCTGTGAATTAGTTGTAATTAAATAAAAATCATAATAATTTTTTTCCCTCAGGTCTATCAGACTTATTTAGCAATGCCTCATATTTGTCCAAAATTGCTTGTTTGATTGATTTGAAACCTGTTTGGAATGCAACACAATCATTTGAATGCTTCGTTCTATTCAAATTGATTATTTTTTCTGGATTAAAATTTAATTTGATTGAAAGTAGATGAATCTCAAGTTCGAAGCAAATAAATGAAAAACTGTTATTTTGTACGTTTTATTGTTTTCAACTTTGGCATCCCTCTGGGCTTTTTTGAAGTACCTTACCATTTCTTTTAGGGAAGTCTCCCTCTCTTTTTTAAATACTTAGACTGATATTTGTGTCACTTTTTATGTGCATTGATTTCCTCCCTCTTTAAAGTTAAGTAATTTATACCTTTGTCAATGAAAAATATTTGTTAAAATCAAAAACTTTGTGGGAGACACTTCTTTTTCCTTGGTTCTAAATATATTCGGATGATCAATTTTCAGGTAGAGAAGGCTTAGAATATTTTCAGCTGCCTTAAATTTGCTTTGTTTGTTTTTTGCTTTATTGGCACAGTCCATCAAAATAAATCTTAGTTCTTGTTCACTTCTTATTGCTCGTAATCTATAAAAATTCACTTCAGGGGGACATGTCATTAGATTCGAGAGATTCGATTAAAAATATGTGAACTGCATTCTCCATAATGTGCTATCTACGTATTTATTCTATTTACCAATAAATAGTTGGACGCCTGTAATAAAAAAAAGATAAGCACAATTTATTCATATTCAATAATTGGTAGAGCTTCTACTTGAGCCAATTTACAGCCCTGACCTTTCAAGGCATATTTTTCACAGGTGTTTGGATTATGTACAGTTATATTTACCTCTACTCGGCTTTTAAAAGATATGCAAGTGCTTTCACTGGTTTTGGGCGGTTGCTGCACCACTAATTCCGCGACCTAACTGGACTTATTATACGATTCAAATCTGGTTTCTGGGCAAGCCAGGCCAGTTGTTTCACTTCATTGTGATCTTACTAATCCATGCTGCACCTTACACTTGACAAGTGGTGTTGTCATCCTTGAAATAACAAATGATCCAACCCGTAAAATGACCTCAGCGTAGGAGGCGCATTGTTGTCCAGAATAATGGAGTAGGAATCGGCATTGAGCTTACCAGGAATTGGGATCGAGGGTCTCAGTTCATATCCAAAACATCTTTAGATCATACTTTCTCTTCCGCCAAACTTGACTGTAGGTTTAGTGCATTGTGGCAAAAGACGTTCTTCATGCATACACCAAACCCAGACTTTGGCATCCGACTGATAGAGATTGAACCTTGATTCATTACTCTAGAGAACCTGTTTCTACTCATCTAACACCTCAATCGAGTGGAGCATTTGAATTTTGTAATCAAAGGCTTAGAGGCGGCATCACGACTATAGAAAGCGAGCAAATGTGCTTCTTTGCGGACGGTATTTATCGAAACTAAGTTTTGGATTCTTGTTGGAACTCCTGGAGTATGTGGGCCGTCAGTTTGGAGTTTTCCTAATTTCTTTGAACTCCACTCTTCGGTCTCTATTTCTTAGTTTCATGGATCTGTCGGCTCGGAGCACATTTCGACAATCACCACTCCCCTTTCCCTTCTTAATCATCAAAGCTATTGTCGATTTTAGAATGTTCAACTCATTAGATATGTCCCCAAAGGATCGGTCAATGCTATGATATTGGATAATTACATCTTTCTCGGTGTAAGACAGCTCTGGATTTCGAGAAATCTAGAATGTAAATAATGCCATTGCTGATATTTAAGTACAGAAGGCGTGGCCTAGATCTTCATTTGCATGGGTGTCCAAATATTTATTGGTAGATTGTGTATATTTGCATCATCTTAATTTTTTTCTTAAGAGATTCTAAGATCTAAAATATTTGCTTGGTCGATTCAAAATAATTGAAGATAGAGAAAAAGGCTTTAGGATCTATTTCAGTGTATGCAGACGCAGCATATAGGTTAATGTTAGTACTTTCCTTTATTCCATTTCAATCGTTAATGAAGTAAATTTGCTGTAAGAAATATTCATGTATTTTTTAAAAAAAGTTTTCAGTTTTTAAAAATCAAATAAGAATTGAAAATGCTTTGCTCTTATTTTTGTATATTTTTATCACAAATGAATAATATTTTTGAATCGTATTGTTTCAAATAATAATAATTCTGGATAAATGTAGAAATAAATATTAATAAAATCATTAAATAAATCAAAAGTTTTTAGGAGTAACTGAAAATGAAAGTCATATGCTTCTTTTCTGAAGCATTCTTTCGTAATTGAAGTATATATTTATATAAAACATTATACTATCGATTTTATATTCAGGTTTCCATAAACTAATACTTCAAATCATTTTAAAGAATTTTGCTTACATTTAATTCTTTTTTATGATAAATAGTATTAAATAAGATATAATTAATCGAAACGTTTATAAGCTTCTGCTTCATTTTTTTAAAGATATTTTGTTGAAAGTTAGGTGACATTTCATTATTAAAATCACATACAGTTGCTGTTGTAATTCATTCATGATTTACTTATTCATACGTTTTATGCTACATAAATGTTTACTTTCTTCCATAATTAAATTTTTCAAAAATCATTTCTGCAATTCTTCACTTCAACAATTGGTTTGTCTCAAACGAAACTTAGCTTGAAATTATTAGCGAAATAGAATATCACATGTGTTGATATATATATATATATATATATATATATATATATATATATATATATA
>JAOUZG010003378.1:785367-797400 GCA_026289955.1 Argiope argentata
ATATATATATATATATATATATATATATATATATATATATATATATAATATAATCTTAAGCAACGTTGAAAGGATATACTTTGTTTCATTTTCATTTGAGGAATTTTTTTATTCTTGCTAGATAATCCTTTTTATGTTTATGTGAAGTTTAAAATGCACACACACCTCTTCTAAAAAAACACCGGGAAAAACATTGTTGTGAAAGTTTTCGGTAATTGCAACATATTATTTCTTGAATAGAGAGAATGGTTTGATCAGTGAGGTTTTAGGACAGAGGTAATCAGATAATTTTTTGACGGACCGTATAAATATTTGATAGTTGATTTTTCCCTGTACAATGTGTCAAAAAAGTATTACTACTTGAAATTTTAAAACAAGCCTCGGACTTGGAAACTCCAAAAATATCAATGGATTAAAGACGGTCTGTTTTCAAATATCAATGGCAACGATTTTTTTTTCTCCTTCGATTGCTACTATTAGCTCACAATCTCTCGATATATATCTTGTTCAAATTTTCAGTTGTTAATAAAATTCTTTTTATTCATCCTATCAAGTTCAAGTAAATTTTTAGAAATTTGTAGTTGATGACATTTGATGTAAGTGCAGTTTTTTCAAATATTAATTTATTAATTTTTTTATTAGTTAATTAAAAACTTTCTCGCCAAAAATCCTTATTTCCTCTCCACCAAATAAGTAACGAGTTCAATCCCCCCCCACACTAATGAGGGTAGGTTTAACATGTTTTCGGCTGATTATTTTAAACGATTCTATTTATTTTCATAATGTTCTATACATTAAAAATTAAACATTGTTAATCGATTTTTCCAATTCATTTTGAAGTACTTTCGAATTAAAATAATACAGAATAAAGAAAATTAAATTTTTTATCTGTATTGCGTTACCCCAATTGGTGTAGAAAATTCACGCATTTTGCTGTGCCACAATAGGCTTTGAATCTTCAATTGGCATTGAAAATTCAATGATAATATAAATTTTTGATCAATTATTTATACTAACTGTAATTGTCAGGCCGGGATACCCTGGTTGGCAGGGCGTTGGATTCGCATCCCTCGGGCTGCGAGTTCGAGCATGCCAGCCGAAAATTCTCCGTTTGTAGTGGACGTTAAATTTCGCGTGGGCACAAAGTTCTCTTTGTGGAGAGAAATACCACTTGGGGGGGGGGTCTAACTTAAAATATGTGGATGAATGAATGAAGTCTGCCCCGTAAATTTTTTTTTTTGCAACTTATGAGCTGGAAGTCACTCATTCTATCGGGGGTTCAGGGCTCCATACCCTCAGAAGCTACTGCACTCCTTCCGTTGTAAAGCAGAATACAAGAACAACAAATGTAATTATTTATTAAAAAGTAACTGTAAGGTCCGTCAATTTTGGCAACCTTTCTCACCCTCACATAGCAGCCCTTTTTTTAGATACGCAAGAACGCGGAGGGAAAAGTGTTGAATGAAGAGAGAAATGAACCAGGAGTGGATGAAAGATGGATTGCTGAACGATGGAGGAATGTGAGGAGGTGAATCCGAGGAAAAAAGACAATTGGTTCTGGGGCTGACGAACGAAGAGATAGATCAGTGAGTAGGGATCGGGAACGAACGAAGCTAGAAAGGAGGAATCGGTCTGAGATTAAGGCTGACAAAATCGAAAGATGATGGATATATTTGTTAAATTTCTTATTTTTTTTGTATGTGTGTGTGCTGTGTCCCGTATCTACATGTTAATAAAATTTTGGGACTAAAACTGGATTTGATCACTATCTACCGCTCACTTAGAAGAAATTTTACATCTTACAGTAACTAAAATAAAATATTAATTTTATTATTAGAATTTCAGTGAAGTCATATTTTAAGAATACTGCTGTCCATTTTTGAATTCATCCAAATTCTCCAAATTCGATTATGAACATAAAATGTAACTTGAGTAGTTGTGTGTATAAAAAAAAAAGAAACAATGCAAGGGGCATCGCAAATTATGCCCTACTTATAGTCAATTAGCTGTAGACAAACAAGAATTCCATCAATTTCACCTTTAAAACGTAAAAACCCTTTTCAGTCGTGCTGGTCAGGGTCCATGTGGAATGAAAGAAAAGACTGCTCGAAATATTACTTTCCAAACTGAGAAAATCCATTGCTGCTATTTCGTTAGCTTATGCTTATTTTTATCTTGAATGACTTTATTAACCTGTAAAATTTATACTTAGAAGAATAGTTACTGCCACTGGAGTCCAGAGGAGATTCGATATGATTAATACTGAATCACAAGGGTTTTTCTAATATTTTAGTCTTTCATTGCATGTTAGTTTAATAAGTTGAAAACATGTCCCCCCCCTCCTGCAGACGTTTTCATTTTTTTTCAACCTATAAAAAAAGCTCAACTCCAATAAAATAGGTTTTTATTTTATAGGGTTTTTCAACCTATAAAAAAAGCTCAACTCCAATTTCTAGTACTGTTTTAGAACTATAGATGCTCTTGATTTTTTTCTTCATGATATATACAACTGTTTCTTTAATGGATATTTTTTCCTTTTTTTTATTTCTGCTTTGAAGTTATATTAATAGTGATTCAGAAATGTGTCAGAATTTAATCCTTAATCTATTTTAGATACTATCTAGATTTGTTGATTTCACCTAAAAGATAATTTCATTTCAAATGAAAGATTCCATTCATAAAGCTAAGAGACATATTTTGTAAAAACGAAATTTTTGTTTTAACGTTAGTCTCAATAAAGTTTTTACTATCTGTCACCCAAATTTGGACATTGTTGGTTTTTACTCCCCCCCGCCCCCATTTCCTTCGGTTGACACTTTTTATTTATGTTCGTTATCTTCCCTCTTCTCCTCTGAAAGAAGAAACGTTTTTGAGCCATCAGTTCTGTCTAAGCTAACAAATTTACAACTTCGCGAATGTCTTTTTGTTGACAATTACCTTTGTAATAGAGTAAAACTTGAAAAATTGAAACTTGCAATTGAAATAAAAATCTTATTAAATACAATTCTAATATTATGGTCACTGTCAATAATTTTCGGGAGTTATTGTTAAAGGTGAACGGCGATTCGAGTGAACTTTTCATCCTACCTTCAGAAACATTTAGTGCGTCCCTTACTCGTTGTACCGCTCATTTAAAAAAAGTCGCTCTGGAGCCGAATTTTTTTGGAACTCTTCAGCTTTACTGGGAGTTGAACTGAACTGAGAGATCGGCAGAAAGAAAAAGGATGAGACTAAAAAGAAGAGATTTCCGTTTTTATGTGTGTGATGACGGGGTCCTGAACTCTTGCATTAGTTTGGTTTTGAAAACCTAGAAGGATTTTAATATGTTAAACCTGCTTTTTTCTTTTAAATGTTAATTATTATCTATGTCTGTAAATAAGTGTCTTGTGTGTTTATATAAAACGATGTTTTCATTCTCAACAAGCAGCACGGTGGGATAATTCGATCCGCAATAATTTGTTGTAGTCCGGATGGTTGCAATAACTTTAATCATCTTTGGGTAACTCAGTTTGCCAAGGTAGTATTCTTACGTAATTGTTAATTGGAAATATTTCTTTGTGAAGTTTTAGCATGCGTATTCTGACATGCTTATAAATTGTGATACTTGTAAACAATACTAAATAATTTTGATAGATCTGTGTACCTTGCGTAGCAGTATCTATTCTAGCTGCTAGTAAAACTTAGGTAGCAAAGAATTTTTATAGTACGGTATACTCTGTGTAGCATTGTTTATTCTGGTTGCTGGTAAAACTTAGCAAAGGATTTCGATAGTACTGTGTATCTTGTGTAGCATTATCTGTTGTAACTGTTTTAAAAGTAAATGTGACATAGATTTTCAATTGCTAGCTATTCGGTTAATTGAATAGCTTAGTTATTTTGTTTACAATGCATAATACAGTATTGCTTTGAATTATATATGTGTATTCTAATGGCTGTGGCAAAATTTTTGAATTGAATAACGATTTGATTTTTCAGTGAATTCTATTAAATTAAATGATATGTAGAAAATTTACTTGAATACTAATATATTTATATTTGAATAGTAATAAAATTTATCTAGGAGTTGTTAAATTATTTTTGATTTAGTGTCCGATAGATAAGCATAAATCTAGAAAACGTAATAGTTATTGTTTTATTTAATTTTGATTACTTCGGTATATTTCAGTAGTAAGGATATTTATTTTTGAAACTATAAAGAAGAAAAAAAAGTGTCTAGAAAACTGGCAAAGTTGTTTCTGGTAATCTAAGCTATTGGAAACATTTTCTCATTTTTTTAAAAACAATATGTGCACTATTTATTGGAAATGTATTTAAAAATGTTATTTGGAAGAATGTAGGAAATTGTGAAAACAAGTTAAAGACCATAATTTCTAATAGATTTATTATCAATGAAATTTTGAGCCGATATTTCCGGTACATTGTAAGAAAATTTCAATATATATATATTAAAATTTCGTAGTGACTATTTATTTGCATTTAAACAAATATCTATCGCATCTTTGAAGAATTCGTAATGAAAGCAGTTTAATTATTCTAGAGGTATATAAATTTTGAACTGTTATGAAAGTTCAGTGACAGTGTGTATCCTTGTAACTCTTTAATTTCTGCATAAAAAACTGTAAAAGATTTGGGTTCGCTGAAAGTAAATGATAAATTCGTTGAATCATATTTTGACAAGATGGCCTTTTTAGGGAAGTCCTTTAAAGGCTGAAAATCTAGGAGTTGTGGTTGAAGTTTTTTCAACAGTTCTTGGTATTAAAACACCCAATCAGGCAATGCCTAATTTTGAGAAAGAGGTTGATTATATTAAAGAATTACTGGTGACTCTAAGAACTGTAAGATTGTTAGAGGAAAGGTAACTTCAAGAAGGAAAACGGCCTGCAGAGGAAGTTGCCTTTCAGCTAAAAAAATACGACTAGAATTAGAAAATGGTCAAAACCAGATGAAATAGTACCAGTGACGAAACCAAGGCTGGAAATGAGACATCTGATGCAGAAATTTGATCCAAAGGAAGGAGATACAAGTCTATATTTCGTAATGTTTAAGAGAGAGGATAAACGGGTGGAAATTAATGAAGACTTGTGGTGTCTTATTTGATTGGATTGTTACCTTACGAAATGGGTTGTATGACAAATGCGTACAACTTCTTTGCGTACAGGTCGTAAAAGTATAATATATCATGCGTAGCTCTTTGTAAAGAACGGGGGAAGGGAGTAATTAGTCTAGGTTTGTTAAAACTTATGTTGTTTGTTGGCAAGAGTATTTGGCGCGGAAAAGTATTGGCCTTTTAACTCAATTTTGAGGCTTAAACACAAAGAAAAAACTTTTGTATTTGTGTGCATGTAATGGCTCTGTACAAATAAGACCAGAAAAAAAAAGATTTTTTGTTTTGTTTTGAAATTTTAACTAATGAAAAATTAATAGAAACATTGACTTTTTTCCATGATACCTTTCTAAAATTTTACAATAAAAATAATCTTTACAATATTTTAAAATTAAAAAAATTTAATGATATCAAATTTTTTACCTTATTGTTTTTTTCATACTTAATATGTATATCAAAATTTAAAGTTTAAGAACGTTTTGTGGTGGGGACAATTGAAATTTTCATCAATCATTAATCATAGCTTACTAACAGGATGGCGAAAGGTGGAAAGTATAAAATATACGACTAAATATATTAAGAACGCTTGCAAATCATATCAACTATCAGCATTATTCCTTCAGAGTCAAACTATACTTAACATAGCTCTTAAATAAAAATCTATGAATAAAAAAAATCTAAAATAACAAAATTCAATTCTAAAAATGTGTCACTGAAGTGCACTTCTCCAAATATTAATTGCACTTTCTCAAAAACATCTTTGTGTTAAATTTATTATCTCTACGTTCAAATGTCTATGTTTTAAATAGGCAGATAGACGCATATATATACTATTCACTTTTATTTTTGGAAGAAAGTCTTATTTTGTGAATTAAAATTTTTAGATTAAAGTCAGAATATTCTACACTTGAATTTTTGAATAATTTTAAACGAAAAATTTGAAGATACCTGTCAAATTTAAAGCATAAGCTCCTGTGTTAGAAATTCATTTCTCTCTCTCTCTCTCTCTCTCTCTGTGTGTGTGTGTGTGTGTGTTATCTGAAAGTTTATTAAGTTCCTGAAACAGTTTTTATGTTATTTTATGAATTAAAATTGAAATTCGAGATATTTTAATTGTAACATTACAAGAAAATTGTGTAATAATATGGTAGAAAGCCCTTTTTTACTACTTTTTTAAAATTTTATCCATTTACTATTTATTTCATTTTTATAACATGGCACTGTACTGAATATTATTTTAAAATATTCTGAGTGAGATTTCTTTTGTCTTTCATGACATTTAATTGAAAACCCTGTATTCTCTTGATTTTCCGTTGATGCTGTGAAAGTAGAATGTTTAGGAAGCATATGAAGAATACTTATAATAACTATTAATCACTAAATGCATATGCAGATAAGTAAACATAATATTCTAGTTAGATAAAGAAGTTCTTAAATATGACAAATCTCAAAAGAAAGTGATTAGTACAAAAAATGTAACTAAGAAATGTACACCTCAAATTAAAAATTGAAAAAAGAAATCGAATAAATCTGGGAGAACAGAAAGAATAGTTTGAAAAATTGGGAAATGCAGGGAAAAAATTCTTACTGTGATGTGTAAATTAAAATCTTAAAATTTATTTCGGTAAAATGTTTTTTTAATATTTTTTTTTATTTTACGATGACAAACAGAAAATTTTAAATTTGTCATGGTACTTCCACTTTGCAGCTGATTTTTTAAAAACTTATATGACATGGAAAATTAAAATCCGTGGATGAAAGCTTTTTTTACTACTTGCGGCATATCAAGAATAGCTTTTGTATTTAATTCCGTCTTACAAATCATTTCAACAATATTAATCTCATTTATTTATACTTCCAACTTATATTTAAAAAACATAGATTTCAGTGTCCGAACTCATTGAATTAAACAAATGAATCAAAAAGAAACAAAATCAAAACTAATGAAAACGAAACTCTTTCGTTTAATGCAAATCGTGGAATTTATGTAAAGTAAAGTATTTTCTAAAATCTAGGTTATTTTTTCGAAGGGGATGCAGTATTTATATGAGAAGAAATTCATTGATTTTTATCATACATTTTTGACTAAATTCATCTAAAAGCAATTCATGTTTCATCGGAAACAAAGTGGAAACTTTGTTTAATGAATTTTAAAATGCACTATATTGTATTAACCATTAAGTCATTAAGTATTCCAAATTGAGTTAAACACCATGCTAACTTTCGCCAAATCTGACACTTTTAAGATAATGTTTAAAATGTTGCAACCTCTTCTAGAAGTGATCCTTTAACAGTAACAAAACCGCCTTGGAAACAAGACCGTTGATTGACAGTTTTACGACTGGTACGCACAACAAGTGTACGCATCTGTCCCACTACGACGAAATGTGACAACTGATTGCCGGGGAGTTAGAGGAAGTTCTTCACAACCACATAAGAAGCGCTGAGGGTAATTGGACATATTTTTTTGTGGGGAAGGAAGAACTATTTTGATGAATGGTTGAAAGGACTGGAAGTAAAACCTTTTGACGCACTGTGATTTACTAGCGACTGAGCAGATGAAAAGAAAATTTCCTTGGGAGATTAAAGAACACTTCATAGCTGAATGGGCAGAGATAAAATGTCCGGAAGCACGTGCTAACAGGTTAGGCGAATATGAAAATATTCGAAGCCTGAGGAGAGAAAGTGGGGAAAAAATAAATAAAAACAACCTAACAATGGTTCTTTGAGGAAAAACTTCCAAATGGGAGGATTGGAGGAAAGCTCAAATTGAAAGCAAGGGATCTTTTCCAGTTAAGAAAGAAGAAACCAAAGATAAGAAGTCAAGTATACATTTTGATAACTTCGAAAAAAGAAGACATTTGCGCTGTTATCATTGTTGATCTAGGGAGCATATTAGGCCCAATTGTCCATTATTGAGGAATATGAAGAATTTGGCAACAGTAAATCATCTGTCTGGAACTGATGAAGACGAGATAATGGCACCTTATACATCAATAGGCGAAGTAAAATGGATTCTCTATACCTGTCTTAAGAGTGCCGTATACACGCCACCTACAATTTTCAAACGTAATGTTATCCTATGGGAAAATATTGTCCCGTGTTTCGTTTGCTATTACGGTGTCTTTATTATGAAGTCATTCAGCCATCGCAAGAGGGAATAAAAACAAAGGTTTCTCCCGAAGGAATTTTTTTTCGTGCGTGTCAAAATATTTTTAAATATTTAATAAAAATTGAAAAATGTCAAGGGTGTCATTTAAACGATTTTTAAAAAAAATCTGTCATAAATAAAATAAAACTAGCAACTGAAATACATTCGTTTTGGTACCTTCTTTTCGATACATATAATTTTTTTAAAAAAAGAAATTAGAAGAATGTGTAAAAACAGCATTTTATACTTAAACTTGGAAGAATAATTTGAACTCCCCCTAAAGTTCCTTTAACTCCTCCCTTTCGCGGAGGAATACACACTAAACCCTCCTTTTACCACGTGATGGATTGTTATTTTTATTATCTGGTCTTCACCCCGTCTTCAAATTCCCCCCTAGGCATTTTTTCTTTCTGCTTTTCGTTTTTGTTTGTTTTATTTTGTTTACCATCACAGCTGTGGTCATCTGCCCCTTCACAATCTGCACTCGTTTCAGCGAATACTACCGCAACCCTGAAAACAAAATTAGTAAACTTTTGTAAAAGAATTTGAATTTTGCATATTTAGCAGCATTTCCGGACGGGCTATTTGGTAGTGATAGAATTTCAGAAGTAAAATGCACAGCAAATATTACTCCGGATGAAGTAATAAAAGTTTTTTTAACAATTTATTTTGAAAATTAAATAACAATGAAAAAACA
Source organism: Argiope argentata (assembly GCA_026289955.1). Lineage (NCBI taxonomy): Eukaryota > Metazoa > Arthropoda > Arachnida > Araneae > Araneidae > Argiope > Argiope argentata. Next base: position 794,320 of record JAOUZG010003378.1, read on the forward strand.
CCATAAATATTATTTTCAAGTGCAGGTCCAGCTGCCTATAACACACAAAAAAACTTCAAAGTGGACGGCAGAAAACAGAAAAAATTATTCATAAATCCAAAATTTTGGCAATGAAAAAAATAATTAAGATCCTTTTAATTTGACTGTTTATTGCCAAAATTAGTTGATCTCAGATTTCTCGAATGAATGAAACTTCGGATCCTTTTGCGATTATACAGGATCAAAAGAAAAAAAAATTAATGCAAAAAAAAAGAGAAAGCACTAATGCTTTCATAGCTTTTTTTTACTCTGGATATTTTTATAACTGTACTTTTTTATATACAATTCATAAATCAATGCTATTTTGTCTGCATTCTTTTTTTGTAAAAATTTTATTTATTTGATCTTGTGTTTATGAGATTTTGTACATGCATTTATCTTATTCATATATCTAGCAATAAATAATGGTTAATTTTATTATAAATTGAAAAATAAGATTGTTTTTATCAGAAAAAACAATTAGCGGTAATAATTCTTTAAAGAAAGTAAGATTTAAGAAAATTTATATATTTTTTTATTCTTTACTAATACTTGAATATTCTCAAGTTCCTGAATGGGTTTTCTTCAAAATCGTTGATATCTATAGTCATAAAAGAGTAAAAAATGTATATATGTGTATATATATTACAATAGTTCACTAAGCATTATCTTTATTAAAAAGTCACCTTTGACGATCAGCTGGTTCAATAGTAGAAAAGATATCTAAAGCTTTACATATTTTATATAACTTGGTTTCTAAACAGCCTTTTTTGAAAAATATTTAGCTATCAAATCTTCAGTTTTTGATAACTATATAATTGTGTCATATTATTATATAGGCCTTAAGCAGTTCTGTTCATTATATTACTTATCTCTTACTAATTTTCTGTCAGAGTGCATAAAATTTACACGATAAATTAGAGTGGAGAGGTTAAATTGTAATTAATATAAACGTTTTTTCTTGAAATCAAGTACATCTTTTTTTCTTTTCTTTTTTTAAATATGAAAATTGAAAGCAGAGTCGTTCAGTATTGAAATTGTATGTACATTGCAGAATAATTATTATCATATCAGAACATATTTTGGGAATGAGGTTTTCTGGTGTCAACAAAAATCCATAGGTGAAAAATAAACATTTTAAATTTTATTATCAGAACGAGCATATCGAAAAATCAGCTTTGAATAATGTGTTGCCATAGCATTTACAAAAGCTCTAATTTTAAAAAATAAATTAATGACTAAAGCCAATAAAACCTAGAATAACGTTATTTTGAGCACGTGATTATATGAAATGTAATGAATAGGAAATGATATTTTTTTTAACAATAAAAGCGAGAAAAAGTTTTTTTTGGATCGTTTGCAATACTAAAAGAACTCATTCAATGAAACCATTAAAATGAATAAAAATATAATTTAAATTGCACGAGCACGTGGTGCTTGGCCGTTCAAGAAATTATGTTCTGACACGATACATTGAAATATGCATATCAGATTTCATTTAAATCTTTTGTAATTTTCATAACATCTTAAAGAATTATTCAACAAAAATTTTACAGATTTTTCGTAAAATTCAATTTTTAATTTTACTTTCAAAACATTTAAATGATGCAAATATAAATATTTTATATGACTTCAGTCAATAAATGTTCTTATAAAAAATTATGAAGTTTACATTTTACACAATACTTTTATCCTAAGGAATCATATTCTGAAAAATACTCTTCATACTCCGAGTTTTAAATAAATAAACTTTCTGTCTTCTGCTATCAAATCTGTTAGTTTTTACATGTCAATATTAGATCAATCAATATTTCCATAATCAATCAATCCAATCACCGTCGAGGAATGCTGGTAGCGTATCTTCTTTCAGACCGTCTATGAAGTGGTCTAAAATCGTCAGCTTTTGCAGAAGAACGATATTCAAAATTCATAAATTATTCAGTTTTAGTGAATGATTCAGTTGATTGGAAATCAAAAATGTTTTCTTTAAAATATTGATGAAGAAAACTGTGTTATCATTAAAAAGATAATTAATTTTGTGCTGTTAATAGTTTCGTCAAGTTATAGCATTGTAAATTTTATAAAGTTTTTAGATCTTGTTATTCTTTAATGTAATAAATTATTGGAGGTATAAGGCTCAATGTTAGTAAAATTAATTAATATTAGATTAGAATATTATCTGTACTGCTTATAAATAATACTGAATGAGAAAGTTTTTGTATTAGTTGAAGTTTAAACACTTTCGTCTTTCCAAGTTCCTATTTCAGTTGAGAATATTGAAAATTAAAAGAAATGCATTGCACAAAATGCGGAATGGTATACGGTTTTTAGAAAAGTATTAAATGTTAAATGTCTCATAGAATTTGAAGTTAAATATACTCGTGTGAGTAAGCAATCAAGAACAAATAAATTTTATCAACCATAAATCTGAATTATAAAAATTAACTAAAACTAAGTTGGTCACTGCTTTTATGACAACGTTTTCTTATATGACAAAAAAATAATACTTTTTAATGTGTAAGCATTTGTGTAACAATATAATTTACAACTATTTGTTTATCAATTCCTGGTGACATAGGAGTAATAATTTCTATTTCGTACGCAGCCATATTCCTACCAAATTATTTAATTGAATCTCGCACAACTTTTTAAAAAACTTTAGTTACATCCAAATAAACAAAATTGCTGACAAGCTTTCAGAAATGCGGAACAGTCTTGACTCATAATGAATGTTAGAGAGAGAAAGCTTTGCAGTTATTTACTCTTTTTTTTTTTCTTTCTTTTTCTTTGTGTTTAATGTTAGTGACCATATTAACCATATTTTATTGAACCAAATTCTTTAGAAATTAGATTCATTTTATGAAAAATCTCTAACTTCTTTTTATTGTTTCCATATTATTTTTTTATTTATAAGTAAAAAAAATATTAGACGAATTTTCAGTCTCAAATATTCCAGATTCTGATACAAAATATATCAACAAATCCTGGCTAAGCAGATGAATGGTTGTACTTTCATAATCCAATAAATAATTAAAACAAAATAAATTTAGAAATAATCACACA
>JAOUZG010003378.1:816311-845000 GCA_026289955.1 Argiope argentata
AGTTGGCAATTTTACATTCATATAAATAAAAAATATATATATGTAGATATATATATATATATATATATAATATAATCAAATACCTGCCAGTTCTTAAAAATCTTTCGAATATAGAGATTGAAAGTTGTTAACTTTCAATTGTATCTTAATTTTATTTGTAAGTCGCAGAGTTAATCAAAAGTAAAGGTATAAAATTAAGGTATAAAATTAATCATGCGTTGTTATTCTACCTAAGGAAAGTATACAAGTAACAAAAATAAAGAATTTATTAATATGAAAGCAGTTGAAGAAAAAATTCTACATATATATATTTTTTATTTATATGAATGTAAAATTGCCAACTTCTTGTACCAGGTAATAATTTCTATTTCTTTGAGAATTTTTCTTCTCTATCTAATGCTGGTTTTATTTTACAGTTTAACGTTTAGGACTCTGAGCTTTCAGATACACAAATAATTCACTCAAGTTGTATTCCAAGATATTTTCCAATGCTTTCGAACTGCTAATTCATGTATTAGAATATAAAATTATTTTTAATCTGAACTACTGTATCATGTACAGATTCATGATCAATATTTCCAAGAAAAGAGGATTGGACAATATAATTAGACTGCGATATCATTCATGGAAATTGTTTCTGGAATTAAACTCATAATATTTATGATGTGATATGGTAATACATCTGTAACGTCGTGAGAATGAAAACATCGTTTTATAAACGCAGAAGACTTTTATTTACAGACATATACAACAATTAACATTTAAATAAAAGAAAAGCGGGTTTAACATTGTAAGACGTGCGGTTTTTTTCATGTGATCGGCAGAGACAGTGCTCACATCCAGTTTTAGTTCAAAATTTTTATTAACATGTAGAAACGGGACACATCACACATATAAGACAAAAATATGAAATTAAAAAATATATACTATATCACCTCATCTTTCAATTCCATCAGTCTTAGACTTCGACTGAACTCTGTTCTTCTCTCGCTTCATCAGTCCCGGTCTGATTTGTCCTCACCCTCGGATTCGCCTCTCAACATTCCTCCTTCGTTCTGCAATCCATCTCTCATCGACTGTCTCTGGCCTATTTCTCTCCACACTCAATCCTTTTCCCTCCGCGTTCTTGCGTGTCTCTACGAAAAGGGTTGCCAAGTGATTTTAGCAGGATATCCAAAGTTGGCGGACCTTACACGCCCCACCTAAGCATAAAATTAGCCCTCCGAAGCTGATTTTATAACATTAACAATATATGTATTCAAAAATATTAAACATGACTTACAAATTTAAATGCAAATAAATTCAAAAAGGTAAAAGCAAATACAACACATACACTGATATCTTGGATGCACAAATATGAAAAATACAATTATAACTTAGGTAGCAATCGATGGATCATTCCAATCGTAATAGTCCTCACCTTGATGCTGTGCTCTTGGCCGATGTGAAAAAGAGTAATTCCACCATTGTAACGCTTGAGCGCAACGTGTCAGCTTTGAACTTTTAAGAGTGGTTTGGTTCAGATATTTCAGGGGATTATGATCAGATATGATCTCTACCTTAGCACCATAAATTGTAAATCTCGTAACCATAATACCTTAGTCTACTTTGTTATGTTCTTATAATAAAAGAAATAATGTTGTATATAAGTTATTAAATCTGTATTTGTGGAAAGGCTTTTTTGTGACATTTAGTCAATATAAAAATAAAATGTCCTTTTCAGCATTCTCCTTTTTAAGATACGAGCGAACATATTTGTTAAATACGTAAGTCAAACATTTCTGCTCTAATTTAGAGCAACTCATTAAAAGATCAGTAAATACAAATTCAAATCTAATTTTTGATAGTTTTACAAGATAGATGAAAAAGCCAAGCTATTTTTAAATATTGAGTAATCATTTATGAGATGTTGATTTCGTACATTCTTGTCAAATCATATGATTATATAAATGAAAGGGCTCATAAATAAAATGCAGATTTTTTAAAGGTGTCTGGAAAAAGAGCCCCTCCTACCTTCATTGATGATGCTGTTGAAAAATTTCGTTTTTTTGAAATGGAAAAAACGAGAAGTCATCATGGAATAAATAAACGGCGGCGACATGGAAGTGGTACTAGCGTTTCCAGTCTGCCTTACACTTTAGATGTTCTTGAAAAACCGTATGAAAATGGACTACAGAAACAGATAAAACTTTCAAGCAAGGAGGATCTAAGCAGCAGTAGTGGAGTAAGTTCTTCTGAAAGTATTAGTCAGAAAAGCTTGGATTTTTTGTCAAGTAACCAAGATACTCAATCAATTAATCAAGTAAGTTACAAAGAAATTAAATTAATTTTTGATCTAAATTTTCTGGCGAGTTTCATTCAAAGCACTCCTATTAGTTCTCTCAGAGTTAAACAATTTTAATCATTTGTCTTATCTGATATATCACAAATAGGAATGACAGTCATTTTTGTTGTGACTTGAGCATATTTTTTTGCTATTTCGTTTATTTTTGCATTTTTGTAAAATAAAAATATCTGTTTTTATAATGAATAATAAGTTCAGTTTTATCTGGAAACATTAATTAAAATATTCCATTAATTTGAATTGAAATAATTAACAGTCATATTCATATACCAATAACTAGATTACATGATCGCTTCGCCCTAGGAATATATTTTATAGTTATGGTATTGTAATGTGAAATAAATTTGGTATTCATATTGTTAATTTTTTATTACACTCTGGGAAGACTTTTCAAGTAAGTTTTTGAATAAATATTGCTGAAGTAAAAAAAAAAAAAAAAAAAAAAAAAAAGATTCTCTAGAATGAATCTTACCGGTACCTTTTCCTATTTTTCTTTAAAAAATTAAGGACGATGTGCGTATATTATGGTAGATTTGGACTGTGATAGATGTTGCTTTGGGCATGTGAGTAACCAATTACAAAGATATTTACAAAATTGATCGGATTAAATAATTTTGAAAATTGCTTTGTGCATTTACAAAAAAAAAAAAAAAAAAAGTGTTACTTGTGCTTAAACTGTCAGATGATGAAAAGCAGCTGCGATTTATTTGGAAATAACTATTTTGACCTATTCTAACAGCCAAATTTATCAAAAATAACGCAATCGTTTTTATAGAGAGAATTTTTGTCGAGAATTGTCTTCGTTACCACAACGATATAAAATATCTGAAGGTAATGTAATCAGTACTGCTAATATGACCACTTATTGAAAATTAGTTTAAACTTTTGTTAAAAAAAAAGAAAAGAAAGAAAGAGGAAAGGTATCTTGAAAAGAAAGCTAAAAGGATGTTATAATTAGTTCAATGACGTTTTCTGTTGAAGTCGTTCTTATTTTCATTTTTTAAGTTAGCCTTTTATTTGTGTTGTTATTTACTTGAAGAGATGTAATAAACTATTGAATTTTCTCAAATTTCACAATTCTTTCGTGACTTTCAAGAGATTTCATGAGCATTGCCCTAGTCTCTGCATGCTATTATTCTTTCAAAATATGATCATTTTTTAAAATCATATTCTACGCCATTTCTTGTTTCTGGCAATGGTTATATAAACTTAATGACCATTTTGTTCTTGACAGTATTTTGGGATGTTTGTTTGTTTTTGTATTCGAACAATTTTAAATATATATAGATTCCTTGTAAAAAAGATAAAAGGGCTTTTTTTGTGCAATTTTTATCTGTTGCTTAGCTGAAATAAAAGCGTCAGAAGGATTATTGAGAAGGATAAAATTGATAGAATTACCTAAAAAAAGCGAAATCTTAAACTTTAAAGTTGAACTCATAAAAAAAAAAAATAACTAAAGGACAGATATCGCCATGTTTTTTTGAAACTTGACCATGATTATAACAATTTTAGCTTATAATAAGAGTCGCTTTAGGGTACCTTATGGAGAAATTCTTCACTCTTTCCCAATATTATTTTGGATTTAGATTGCCTTCTGAAAACTTTGTCGAATGAATTAATAATCATTCTTAATGTCAGACAAAGCTGATTAAACTCAAATTATATGTGATAAAATTCACGTTATAACGTAAGCAATAATCGAAATTGGAGATGACTGTTAAATATTTTACATCATTTTTCTTTAACATGACTAACTCTAGAACTTTTTTTTGAATAGCTCTGTTATGCGAAAAGAATGTACCCTTTTAAATTTCAGTTCTGAAAGTAAAGTCTTTTGCGTTATATAGCCCGAACAAAATATTTGTAATACTTAAAAGATTTTGTTTAGCATTCAAATGAATAGGGGTAAAACAAAGCTAAAAACATACCGTACTTCTTTCATACTGTATAGAGTCTTCTCTGTATTTTTATAGCAATTTAAAAAGTTTATATCCAATCTTTATTTTTGAAATCTTTTTGTTTTAATTTGTTTTCCGATACACTTAATCATATTCCGATCATGTAAATCCGTCTTCGGTCAAGCGAATTTATCAAACACACTTCTAATTTCATGTTTGTTTTATATAAATAGGAAATATGTCCGATTTTAGATGCGACATTTTTATCATACTTTCAAATTCTTATTCTTACAATAACTTGTTTTGAAATCAGTATATTCAAAATAAAAAATATTAAAACCTTTCACAAGTTTTTAATGTTAAAAAAATTGGAAAAAGGTTCTTCATTGAAGAAATACTGACTTTCATGTTTAACAAATTAACAAGTTAAATAATATGATAATAAATCAGTATTGATAAAATACTGATTATAAAATGAGTGGTGATTATCGGCCTAGTTCTCTTAAAATAGAAAAAAGAAGTGTAATTTCAAATGCATCGGCATGCAGTAGATACTTACAAAGGTTGTAGAAACAAATACTCAACACTGCAAACATTTTCTTGATTAAGTGTGCTGCGTATTTGAGCTGCCATAATTCACATGGCGTGAATTGCGCGTTTTTCTCTCAAATAGTTTATCGATATTCGACCTGAAAAGACGAATTAACTACTTTGCTCAGTTATTCTGCGTTCTTGCATACACACTTTGCACAAGCGGAAGAACTGAGCTTGGGTTATAGGTATCTTGTTATATAAACGATACCAATACATTTTAAAACAATATACTGCTGTTACAATATGCTAGTGAATTACTTATTAGAACCTTTTTAAAAATGATGACAGTAATTTTTGAATGCGAAAAATATTTTTATTTGAAATATTGCTTTAAAATATTTAATGTATAAAAATTAAAAATTTGATTTTCATTAATATTAATAATACATTTCTTCTCTTTAGATTTACTGTGATACTGATCCTGCCGTACATTGTCCTCAAAATTCACTGCTTAATTCTGATCTAGCATGTACCTTTCCTGTTCATTCACAGTCATTAGTGTCTCATAGTCAGAGTATGGATATTGCCACAGCTGCTCAAATGCTGACAGAGTTCAAGCATTCCGATTTTAAATGCAGTTTGATGCCTCCGTCCTCTCTAATCACTCATACTCAGAGTTTAGATGCTCCAGCATGTGCAGACATTGTTCGGGATCTTAGAGACATTGATCCAGGTGTAATACTCTGGGACAGAGTACGCTCTTGTAGCGGTGATAAACCGAGAGCAAAACAGACCTCTCTTCCTACATTTCACAATAAAGGAATAGAAAATAGTGGATTCTGTGATGTTCGCCGACCTCGTGCTTATACTAGTCCTAATCCCTCTGACAACCGTCAGTGTAATCGAACTATGCTGTTCTTAATAGGCCGTATGGAAATATGCTTAATTGGAACAGACAAGAAGCAGATGTTGATGTGCAAAACTTTTAACGATATTGCACATTGTTCACAAGTATGATTTTCATTATATATGTTTATTAATTTTTTTTAAAAAAATTACGAATAATGGATATTTATGTGTTGGATGTCTTTTAGAATTTTTATATTTTGATCATAATTTAAAAAATTATTCATCTTTCTCTTCCTGCTCTTGAGTGTGTGTATGTGTATATATTTTCTTATTTTTAAAATCATTCAGATTTCAATTACTTTTTCATAATAAACCAACTGCATATTATTTTGCCTTTTTTAAATAAAAAAGGTGATTAGGTTATTTTTTGTTGTACTTTGTTCAAAACATTTACTGTTATTCTGACGTTATAATACCAATTCTTTTATCATTTTAAATTTTTCAAATGAAGCAAAAATCAATAAAATTAGCGTTTTCCAAAAACATACTTATTTCTTTTATTTTATGCGTGCATTAAAAAGATTTGTAAGAGATTGGAGTCGTTATTATTCATTTTTTGATAATTTTAGAATTAATAACTGTTATTCTTTAATATGATTTATTTTCTGCAAATGTGTTTTCATAGAATTGTTTTTGATCGGGTGTTGGTAAGCTGTAGTAATTGCTAATATCTTGTGAATCAGTTAAACAAATTTCAACGGTATTTTATTTGTACAAGGTTTGTTCTAAAAATATTCGACCAAAATTTGCTCTAAGAATCTGTGGTTTGATTCATGTATCAAAATGGCCGTAATGTATCAAGCGGTCTTTTTCTCACACTTGCAGCAGCTATCGGTCACTGGCAGAAATTTAATGATTTCTGGAACGTAAGTGATTTCATAAAGTCTTACGACTTTCATTTTTGAAATAAATGTCTGAAAAATTTGGACAACGCTACTGCGTTAAGGTTTGTGGGAAGTGTAGCGTCAGCCTTATAAGCTACATTATATCCTTCGAGCTGAAGGGTCCCTTTTGCTCGAACGGTATATCGCTCGGCTACTGGCTCAAACGTCGCAGGTTCGTACCGCGACCTTCACTAGCTGCAGAAGTAGGGCGTTCTTAAATGGAAATGATATGCAAGAATTAACAGGATTGTAAATTTATCAATAGAAAAACATATTTTGATATGTCTGTTTGAATATCAAAACATGGGATCATTATTAATCAAGTGAAAACAGACCTTGTTGTTGCGAAATCGTTAAATCAAGATAAAAGTATTTGCAAACAAGATTCCAATTTTGATTGAGGATTTGGACGGATTATTTATAGAATCTAGTCGAAGTTCATACAAAAATTTCTAATGTTCGAGCTCTTGATAGTTTCTTCGCTAAATACAATATGCTTGTACTTCATCAGATTCTCTAACCTTCCAATCTCTATTGTTGCATATGAATTTTCTCAAAGTTAAAAATACTCTTAAAAATGATCTATTCTTTAAAAAAAAGTTGGATTTCAGTCTAGAAAATACATTATGCAGAAATAAGCTAGGCCAATCATCCTTCTAACATTACTTCCAATAGTGGCAGGACGTTAGGGGTGGATTGTTCCTTTCTAACGGAACTAAAAGACTGATTCCAGCGGAACTTTGAATGAAATAAGACTGGTTAAACTTAATGCTCGCATCTTTTTATGAACAAAAAGTGGAAACTAAAGAAACCTCGTCTCTTTATTACTTGGTAGTTGTATGAATATTTCAGAATCAACCAGATTGTGCAATGCTGCAGGTTTTTAAATTTGCACCTAAACAACACTTTTTTAAAAATAGAATAAAGATCCCAAACATTCAATGCACTTTTAAGTTTGTTTGAAATCTTTGGTAAATGGGGTAATTTCTCGGGAATAATTCAAGCGATTTCGATATGATCGAATTTTTAATAGTTGGAAGAAAATATATTTGTATTTAAATATTACCTTACAGATATATTGTTTTTAGTTTTACCATAGAATACTTCAGATTTCATTAATTCTTGTATTTTATCGTGTGATTTCCATTAAGTGTTTTCTATTTATGCGTTTCTTATAAATATTCTATTCATCTGTACTCTGTTTATATGAATGATGTGGATGCCCAAAGAAAATAGACTTGGAAGGATATAAACTTCCAGGCTTGGAAGGATATAAACTTCCTTCCAAACTAGTCAACAATGCTTCTGTTTACAAAGCCAAAATTTTGCAATTTCAAAGCTGCACATGATTTACTAAAACTATTCAAATATATATTTTTTAAATATGTTTTGTATGAAATAATTTTTTTTACTTAGTTGAGTTAAAATGATTTATGTAAGTTCTTAATACCTCTATCTTTCATTTATCTATCAGAATAGATAGCCTTAACATAACATTCTTGCATTATTTTTAAATGTTCTCTTTATGTAGTGTATACTTTAGATAAAACTACTGTCACTCACTTCTAAAAGTTAAGCATAAAGATGTAAAATGCAAATAATTAAATGAAAAAATATTAAAAAATCAACAAATACTGCTTTGATTCACACAAAATTCGGCAAGAAAGTAGCCTATATATTTATGAATAAAACAAAATCAATAATTACGTACAGAAATTAAAACATAATAAAACTTTTGTAAGTTATCAGATAATGACTTACTGGGAACTTCAACAGAATTAGGTATAAAGTGAAAATAAACATCATAAAATGAAAAAAGGACATTAATAGGGTATGCGATCTCCCTTCATCTGTACACAAAGTTACACCTTGTTGCTATGCTTTCAATTAGGTGACCAATCACCGCTGAATCAAGCAATCGCAATTCTTCTAAGATCAGTTTCCAGTTCAATAAGAGTGGTTGGAGGTGGGAAACGTGAAAATACAGCACGGCCAAAGATACAGAACATCCCAAATATTTTCAATAGGATTAAGGTCGGACGAACATGCCGTCCACGCCTTATTCGCAATCCCTTCACACTCCAGGTAGTCATCGACAATGTGAGCTCTATGGGGACGTGCGTTATCGTCCATTGAAACAAAAGTAGGGTCAACTGCTGCAGCGTACAATCGCGCAATGGGTTCTAAGACTTCATCTCGATACCGGGCAGACGTCACAGAACCCCACTTAAGGATGTGCATGTCGGTGCGGTATCCCAATGAAATCCCTGCCCACACCATTATGCTTCCATCTCGGAATGCGTGATGTTCGGTGAGGTTTTGGAGATGATTGTGTGTTTCTTATTCATACCATATCCTTATACGCTTGTCATCTGGCTGCCGAGCAAATATTGACTCATCATTAAATATTACATTGCCCCAGTCAGACACAGTTCAATTGACACGTTAATGGCACCACTTTAATCGCGCCCCTCTTGATTGGACGGATAGCGGGACACAAACTCGAGGTACCCGGGCGTACAGTCCATTCATATTTAATCTTTGGCGTACACTAGCTGCAGATATCGCCTTACCAATGGACGCTGTAAACACAGATGTCACACGTGTGGAGGTCGCTCTGTGATTCCGCTTGGCCACTATAGCAATATATCGATCTTCCGCGGGGGTTGTAACAAATGGACGACCGTCTACGGACCTTTGGACAACTGTCTATGTGGTTTGGAACTGTGCCGATAAACATGAAATTACAGAATGATAAACACCTAAAAAAAAGAACAACATTTGGGATCGACTGTCCTGCTTCAATGCACCCCACAGCACGCCAGCGCTCAAAATCTTCCATTCTTATGGAAGTCATAGAAACACATATGTCTTGAAAACAAATTGTACGAAAGTTTTAAACACCTTCTATTTGCACTTACAGTCAACTTCTGTAACCCTTCATAAAACTGTCTTCTTATAAGACTTTTTTGCTTATTTCTTCTCATGAACGCGCGATTGGCTGTTACCTAGCATATTTGTATACTTCCATCTACCACTGCAGCGAATTGCATCCTCTTCAATTCTGATTGGCTTCCGGAAATTAGCATTTTTCTATCCATGCTTAACTTTTGGAAATGAGTGTAGTTACTTTTATTGTATCCGAGGCATGTAGAACTAGTCATAGCAAGATGAATTTAAGTCTTCGTATACTTGGAATAGTATACAGGGGGCATAGCGTCAATGAAAAGTGCTTAAATTTGAAAACTATTTTTAAACCCTTAAAAGTGCTTGGTTTTGAAAAAAAAAGGTACTTAAAAATGCTCAATTTCCTATAGAAGTGCAAATAAAACTTTGTTTCTTTATACGTTGAATACTATAATTCGAAAGTATAATCGTAAGAGCTTGTTTATCGTGTATCAAGAAAGTAAACGAGGAAAAGGGAAGAATTTGGATACGGTCCATGGATCCCAACACAATTCAGATAACTCTCAGTGAGTCTTTTTTTTACCTCTCCCTTTTTTTTCCCAACAATGTGTATTACTGTTAATTGAAATACTGGAATACAATGGTGGCAAAAAGTCCTGAACACACTCATTTTTTGCGACATTTTTGTGTTTGACTTAACTTTTCGTTATAAAATTATCGCGCTATCTCAAATATTGTGACTTTCACTGTTCCGCTAACGATGTGAAGTCTTCCAACACCATGAGAACACATGCAACCCCATACCATCACTTTTATCGAGTTCTTTATTGTGGGCTTCAGACACTGAGGACGGAATTCCTCATGACTGCGTCGTCTTACATAGGCACTACTTTGGTTACCAGAAATGCAAAACTGACTCTTGTCACTAAATAGGACCTTTTACCAGTCTTTAACAGTCCATAATGAATGTTCCCTTGCCCACGTCTATCGCCTCTTGCGTTGAAATTCAGTCAGTAATGGTTTTGGGCGCGCTTTACAGCCTCGTTACTCAATTTCCAACAGTCTTCCTCTGACAGTTCTTGGGCACACAATCACATTTGATGTCACTAATAAATTCTTTCCCGTTACAAATAAACTTGAAGACCTGTCTTCTGCAGACAACACTGTGCCGAGATCCAAACAAAATGCCGTTGACTCCTCTTGCAATACTCACTTTGGATCTAAGCCAAAGTAATGTCTTCATCCGAATGATCAGTACAATCGAAAAATGCTTCAAATTTGTTGGAGTTCTTAGGTGCCAGAGAAAACAGACCTCGCAATATTAGTCTTATAATGACTTCGTTTTAATTAGAAGCGACACAATTTACAGAATTGAAAATAAATCATTCATATTTAATATCTAAAGCTTTATTTAAGAAATGTTTCTACACCAACATGTTTTTTTGAATCATCAAGCATTTACCGGATAAACCACTCTTATGAATCATGTTCATAAACATTTGAAGCATGTTATTGGAACGAATTTAGAATCTACGATTTTGTGAGGAAGTAAGGTGGATGTACATGTCTATCATTTTCTCTTACTTTGATAAATCATTTTAACTCGTATTCCCTATCCTCATCTTTTCCATATAGCGTTCATTCACGCATAAAGTTATCGTTCTTTCGATCTACAGATTCCATATCATTCCTTCATTTTAGGAATCGGGAAACAGTTGACTAAAAGTACATTGAAAATTTTCTCCCTTTCTTCATCAAGGAAGATGATCATATTCTTTTAGGATATCACATTTTTCTTGTACTCTAAACTGGGTGAGTATCAATTAGGAAACTGTCAATGTTCTTTGGTCACAACCATTATCTCAACTGAGTGGAAGGAGGTAGAACAGTGCAGAAGATGGTTGTCCCAGTGAAGGCAACAACCAAGACTTTTGTTTCTTTGCCTTAGTTTTGGATTTCGAATTCAAGCGTCGAAATCAATAATTATAAGCAAACGGTTAAGCACTAGAATTTACAGATTTTGTGTGTATTTAAATGTGGAAGGTCGCATCAGCGCTATTTTGATCAGTAAGAATGACTCATCATTATGTTCGAGATTACGTGTGTTCACCAGTGGCGGATACTGCAGATTTCATTATGATCATCATGCATGGAAATCTTATTTTATGTATCCCATCATTGCTGAAATGGTTGTTAGCTAGATTCAACATCGTTTATATGTTACAAAGGGCCAATTTATTTATTCTTTGTTATTAATTAAAACAGTTCAATATTAAATGAACTGTTTTATTTACTATTCTGTTACCCAATTTATTTATTCTTTGTTATCAATTAAAGCAGTTAATTAAAATTAATATTTAATTGTTTGAAAAGGCTATTTTAGTTTAAAATTATTTTTTATGCTGTGTTTATTTTTAGATCCAGGTTTCCTTATTCCGACTTTTTTCTGTCGTTCCTTCAGTTTTGAATTAACCAAGCTCCTGTATTACATTTACAAATTAAGTTCTAATTTGTTTTATTTTAATTTAAATTGCTATATTTTTAGGTGATATCTTTTAATCTGATTCATTGTCTGTTTTAAGAATCTCTATATTTAAATTATGTATAATTTATTCTACAGAGAAAAAAATTGTGCTCTAAATTTTCACCTAATTTTATTCATAAAAGATAAATAATTTAATTTTCTAATTAATTTTATTGAATGTAGTAAAATCAACTCAAAAAGCAAGCAAAATTCACCAATATTAAAATAATGAAAACGTAACTATTAATATTCATTGAATTAAAATATATCGGAGAAAGATTTCTTTTTAGTGAGGTAATTTAAATATTTTAAATTATTTTGTTCTGAATAATCAAAGGTCTTTTTGCAACATTATATTTATTTATTCTACCTTTCAAACAGCTACAAGTAACATTTAAAATTAGTTTGAATTACTGTATTAATGTACAAATGCATTTATGTAGCAAGTAAAGTTAGAAGGATTTCTTAATATATCGTCTTGCAAGAAATATGCTCTATACCTACCTTTTATTATTGTATGAAAATATTTTAAGAAAATATGGTTTGAATTTTTGATTTTCAAACGAAAAAAAGGGGAATTGTAATTGTTATACACGGATATGTGAACCTTAATATCCAAATATGCTGGTAAAATTATATTTTACATGTTTTCAGTTCTTGCAGTAACATAAATTTACATGAGAAGTTTCATAATATCACCTTTGTGTCAAACGTTAAACTAAATATGCGATTTCAAACATATATTGTTACCATATGATTTCTTAAAAATAATATATATAATAAAAATATGTAAAATTTTTTTAAATTTAATATAGCTTGGAAAGTATAATTCTGAATTTTGTTATTTTTCTAGGGAGTAAAACATTTAGATCATTTTGGTTTTATATGCAGAGAAACTACGTTATCTGGTGCAGATTGTTATTCAGGTTATATCTTCCGATGCCAGACTGAGAAAGTGGTTTGTATTATCTTGTATATCTTATCCTTTTTATTGTTCCTTTTTTCTGTTTTTATGATTTGGTGGTTTAAGTGCGATTAATTACTGAATTATATTTAGAAATTTATATATATATATATATATATATATATATATATATATATATATACACACAATATTTCTAATGTTCCATTCTCTGTATTCAATTAATTACTTCATTTCCAAGGCTATCAAATTTCATAATAAGGTATGAAGAATGCTAGTTTTTTAGGAAGAACATCAAAAGACATGACGTGTAAAACTGTAAATATTGGCATTATTTCAAGATTATTAAGAAGTTTTAGTGAGATTTTTACTCATAGTAGATATTGCTTTTCCCTTTAATTTTCTATATAAAGGAGTTTCAATTTACAAAGCCAGTATCTGACTGAAATTAATTTTTATATATTATTGTTAAATTTAGAATAAAAATTTCTTAAAATGTCCTGCATAGAGATAAATATACTATCCTACTGACAGTAAAGGGAAAAGAGGGAGGGGGGGGGCTATTTTCCATTTATATCATTTAAATTTTTTTGCTAACTTAAAAATAAAACAAAAAAAGTTCCCAATTCTTTATAATTGCGAATATAAAAATTATAATTCGTTTCTAAAATAGTATATATAGTTTATACAGAATTTTCAATTGTAGATTAAACTAACTTGAACAAGTGTTAGATTTATTTTATTTGTTAAAACGTAACTTGAAATTCAATGAGCATCATTGAATTTATCGTCACTGCATGAATAAATCTATTAATCCTTATGTAAATAAAAAGTACTTGAAACGAATCTCAGATTCTGCTTTTTAAACAGTGCTAACTGATTACAAATTATAAATAATGCCATTGAACAGTTCAGCAAAATGATTTTTATCTTTCTCTGCCATTTTTCATAAATCATTTGACAAAACAGGTTCTTTGTCCGTGATTGAACAGCATTAGAAAATGACTATCCAGCAGTTATCTTTGCTAAAGGCTAATTATGACAAACATTTAAAACAAAAAACTGCATGATTTTTTTCAATTATTTTCTCTGCGTAATTGAGAAATGCGATTACTCTACTTCATGCAAATCGGAAATTCATACGACACTCCCATCTTTTGAGGTTTTTTCAAAAATAAATAAATAATAATAATAAAATAACGATTTTGTCCAATAATTTCAAAGATTTAGTGTTCCGATTATTCTAGTTTCACAGCCCAGACTGGTTTTCTTCGCATTCAGTTCTGAATTTGACGCTTGCCCAGACTGGAGAGTTCTCGTTATTCCTAAAGAAACAAAATCTTGGTGAATTTAGACGCGTTTGGTTTTATACAATCGTCAAACAACAACAAGAAGAGGGAAAACACCTCTGCAACTTATATTAACCCATCTTCACAATTTTGGCACCGATAGAAAAGACTCAAAGTAACTGGTTTGTTCCAAACAACTGTATAACCAAATTAACACAATTATATCTATCTTAAATCACTATCACGAAATGTTCCGCTATAGCTACGTGTTTTGCTCAATTGATTTCTCATCATGAAATGAATATATCAACAAAATTTTATGGAATTCTGATGATAGTTTTGAGAGTTAAGGGCTTTGAAAATGACTTCCAAGGTTGATTGAATCTTCCCCAAGTAGCAAAAGATCGTCGGCCAGTCATTGGCCAAACATCACCCCACAGAACGCGCGAGGTTGGGGCGAGATATCTCTGTACTCGGTGGAACGCCGCAAGATTATCGTCCTGGTTTCTTTTCACCGAATGTGCCGATAATTTCCCGATGTGTTTTATCAATAGGCGACCCAATACCAACCATTTCCCAATGAAGTTTAGCAATGGGCGACCAAATACCAATAATTAGGCAATTTATGACTGAACACTTGCCGTATCATATTGAAATATTAGTTTATTGGTTATTTAGTTATCTTAAATCCTATAATTTAGTGTTATAATGCTTAAAACTATCGTACTTTTCTTTCAAACGAATGAAAATAAATATTTTAAGTAGTTTACTTTTCTTTTTTGCTTATGAATATTTTTGTTTATCTAGTTTGATAAATTTAAAATTCCATAAAACACTTGCTTTTGATAGAATGACATTTTTCATTATTTTAATTTAAACTTTGCTTTGATTCTCTAAACTTTTATTTTAGCATGTATTTTACTACAATCTTATCTTATAAATTTTTCAATTTAATTTTCTTTTACTGCTCTTTAAGAAAAAAAAAAACCAAATATTAAAATTATCTGATATAATTATAAATTTTATCGCTTGAAAACCTTAGTTCTGATCATATCTTATCTATATATAAGGCTTTTTCCTTCATTTGTAATTCCTATTTATTTTCATTATTTAATGCATGGAAAAAACTGCGAGCATAATCATAGTTCCAATTGTGTAATGCATCAGTATAAATTTGTTATATATATATATATATATATATATATATATATATATATATATATATATATATATATATATATATATATATATATATATATATATAATGTGTGTGTGTGAGAGAGAAAGAGAGTCTAACCAAGCCTTCTAAAAAAATTAGACTCTTCAGATAGCAGGATTTTAGTGGCGTGATGTCTAGGAGTTTTTTTTATATTTACGGGTTAGTTTCTAAACCAAAATTAAAATGCAAACAAAGGATGAAGGGACTTTTTTAGAAAAAATATAAGAATTTATTTAGAGTTAAAGGGGAATATTTACAGGGAAATATTAAAGTGAATCAGAACATGGAGATATTTAATGACCAGAAAGTTAGATTATTTCCTCTAGGAGGATGGTAGAAGTAGGAAAACATTATGACTGAAAATATATTACCGCGTAGCCGCATAGCTTTGCGGCAATAGCTGACGCGTGAAAACAGACCTCTTTCCTTTACAAATGTTAGTGGGGCCTCTGACCAATATTAATTGGGACAGATTTTCAAAAGCTCGATAGATGGCGTTGTTCTGGAATGCTAAACTAATTAAAAATTATCGTCCTCTGGGAAATGATCTAACCTTTACAACTCTTGCTTTGAATGACATTTCATAAGGGGGTGACAAAACAAGAATGGTTAACTAAAATAGTTCTGTGGGATATTCCCCTCCCCACACATTCTTATAGTTTGCTATAAGATTTTATATTACTGAATGTTAGCAATAAACAAAGAATTACTAAAAAATAATAAATAAAACACAAATTCCTATTTAAAAATCTTTTTAACATTTCCCTCTCTTTTTCAAAGCATTGCTTAAAAAATTGTTTAAAACGCTAAACCTTGTAATTCCTATATGTTTCTTCAATAGGTAATTTTTTTAAATGCAATTTAGTTAGTTACTTTAAATATGTCTTCTTGATCTATGTTTAGTAAGGTTTGGTATTGTGGTGAAAAAACTAAATTTTATCTGTGACAAACTCTAAATATTATACCAAAATTCCATACCCAAAAAGGCAGCACTTCTTTCGTTTTTACGAAATTCCCTATGTTTACTATTAACTTACATAATTCTTGTTAAATAAACTTAATACCTCATTATAATTTTAGTGTTATTTAGTTTCTAATAGACAACATTTTACTAGGCATTTATTTAATAATTTTTTTTCAAATTTCCAATGTTTTCTTGATTTATGATAAGTTTAGTTTGGTTTTGTAGCACAGGAACCGAAATTGGTCTATTATTAACTCTTAACATTTCATGAAAATTCTAAATCAAACATGTAACACCACTCAATTATACAAAATTTCTTCTGACAAATGTTTTAAAAAATTGGAAAAAATTTATCATTCCCTCTTTTTGTTTTGTGGAGATAGGAAAATACAACTGTGCAAAACAATTTAATTATAAAGACCTTTATTAAATAAAATTTTACCAATACAAAGTAAAATGATAAATTTACTTCAAATTTTTGACTGAATTTTCAGTAATGAGATTGTACACCCAAGCAGCATCCTGAAACTGAGTTGATGACTTTCATGAATAAATAATATTATCACACCATTTATAAACAAAATTTATTTAGAATATTTGTAATACTTGAAGCATTTGAAATTTCTAGAAATCCACACACATTTATATAAATATTATGTATAACTGAATCATCTCCTATATATAAGAAACATTTCTTTAAGTTCACTTTTCCTTTTTGATCAGATTTGATGAACCTAGAAAACGATTACAATAATTATTGAGTTTTCTCTTTGTTTGAAAGTACAAATAAAGTATTTTTTGTCAATTGGAGAGATCTAATTAGCGAGCAAAAGTTTTATAGAATTTCATAAGCATGAAAATGTTTTCATTCTGATATTGGCTCTCTATGCAAATATTTTTACAATGGTAAGGATAATAGAGAAGAATTAAAATAACTAAAACTAATGAGAGAAAAATTTAGGGTACTATTTTATGAAATAATTAGAAACTAATTAAATAAGAGTATTCAAAATTGCCTACATTATCTCAAGTTTTAAAGATTTATTATTTTTTTGAAGTTTACAGTAAATATATGCTGCTAAACTTTTTTTTTTGGCCTCATGTGAAAATAAAAATAATTGCACAAATGTTATTGCAAAACCAAAACATAAGAATGCTTATTAATATCTTTTAAAACTTTCATTTGAGCATTTAAAATTGTTAACAAAATGAAATAATTGTAAATGAAAAGAAAAATTAACTCACATAACTAGAATTAAAATCACTTGATTTGTTATTCTGATAAAATGAGGATGCCATTAAAAAATTTATTCAACATTTATAAAGAAAAATGATAGTTGTGTAAAATAAAATTGATGCTTTTTTATATAGGGGGAAAAGTTTTCTTATAAAATAAATGGAATATGAAATTAAGCCTTTGCACTTGAATTTAATAGGACACATACAATATAACGGTGTATACGCTGAGTGCAAAGGGTTAACTTACTTGTAATATGGTAGGCTGGCTGACATTTGGAAATGCACTTCATAACATTTTTCATGCAAAGACTTTTTTTTTGGCATTTTGTTTAATACATAATGCTTGGTTCCTTCCACTGGGCTGACCAAATGCAACTGACCAGTGAGGAATTTCGTTGTCAGGAATATTTTCAATTCTAAGAACTTCTTAAGGCATCAAGTTAATTGGGATCTCACTTATAATTGTTTCAGATTACCTACTGAATTTCCAATCAGTAGAAACCATTCTCTATCGCTTTCATTATAACTGTCAGTATATTGTAAAAATCATTTTGCCTCTTGTTGCCTTCAGAAATTTTAATTATCACAGAAACTTTTCTGTTGCTAGTATTTTCTGTTTGATTCCAGAATATATTTCACCCTAATTGCAATTTCAGTTTTGAAACAAACGGGGCACAAAATTTCCATTCATTGAATAGGATATATATTTTGTCATTTGACATTCTATAGCATGCTTAGAAAATGTGTGAAACATGAATCATTTCATATATTGCCAGCCAGTCTTAGGCATTATATTCAATGTCCAGGCATTCTATGATATGGTCTATTTCGCAATTTTCCAGTAATGCCGATAATATATATATACACTTTTCTTCAGGTTCACTTTACCTTTATGACCAGATTTGATGAACCTACAAAACATATTTCTGAATTAGAATAATGATTAAACTTCTTTAAAAAGTACAATAAATTTATTGTAGACAATTAAAGATTTGTAGTCAACGAGCAAAAGTCTTATGGAACTTCATAATATGTTCGATGGAATAATGGATTGTGTAGGCAAATTTTTAAATAATGTTTAGGATAATATAGAAAAGAAAAAACAACTCAATGTAGTGGGAGTAAAATTTGTTAAGAAATATGACATAATTAAAAACTATTCATATAAGAGTAGTCAAAAATGCCTACGTAGTCCCAAGTTTTAAAGATTTTTTTTCCAAGGTTACATTAAATATCAGTATGATCGTAGTTTAACCCCCTATTTGGCGCACTTTCCCCAAAATCGCCAGCCGCGAGCTTGTGCCGTGTCTTTTTGGATCCTCTGGCCATTGCGTCGGAAGAAAAAATAATTACACAAATTTATTGCCATACCAAAACATACATGTAATACTAACAACATGTAATACTTTTTAAAATGCATTCTCTTTCATTTGAAAATGTTAACAGAAAAAAATTGTAAATGAAGAGGAAAAATAACTGCTATAATTTAAAAACATGCGAAATAAAAATCTAGGAAGAAATAAAGGACTTGAAAAAAGCACACACAAGAAAAGAAATGTCGATAACTCAATTAAGAAAGTTGTTGCACTTAAATGAAATAAATTAAAAATGGATCGTTAACTCAAATATTTATTAGGCTTTGTGCTTATTTGCGTCTAACGCTAATAATATCACGTGCAGTTCCATGTTTCAGGTAATCAAAAAGTTCGAACGAACTTTACAAAAAAAAAATATTATTCAGTATTTAGAATAAACACTATCCTTTTAAAAAATATACAGTAATAAATAATATACATTTACCAAGTATTTTGAAAGGATAGCTCGTGTTGCTGGTTGAATTCCAAAATCCAACACACGCTAGGTGATTCATGAGAAATTTCCAAAGTATATTTGCAAAGCTTCCTCTTGGAAAGGAGATTTTCCAGATATCGGGGCGAGTATGGGGCTATTCATTGAAAGTACCATTTTCACTAAGTCGCCGTAGGAGCTCGCCCCAATTCGATTGCGACCTTCATTGGCGATCGCAAAAATTCTGGTCAGAATCCGACATTTCGCCCTTGAAACGCCAACATTGGTGAAATTAGGGTGAATTGCAGTCGACTGATGCGAGCATTGGATAATGAGAAAGTCTGAACTTTCGGCTACATCTCAGAAAATATTATATATTTCTCAAAAAAATTTTAACGCGAAGAAAATTATTTGATTTTTTTTTAATTCAAAAAATAAATGCTCAAACAACAAATTTAATATATAAGCATTTTTAAATATGAATGTTGTGAAAAAGTGAATAGTTACATAGTAAAATGTTTGCATGAGAGCAAAGCTGGGATGTGAAAACTCCAAAAATCAGAAAAATTGTAAAATTCCTACTGTCGAATTACAAGATCCACTTTTTTTGGGGGGGGGGGACCGTATATTAAAATTATTTATATTCATAGACCTACTCTGGATGAAGCACGAGCTTTAACTGCCATATTGGTTAAATTTATCATCAGATCAAGTGATTTTAAATTCGCCTACATTTTTTTAAAGTTTTATTCCCATGCAGATGATATAAAATTTGATTGGCAGATTGATTGTAGAAATGCTTAGTTAATTTTTCTTTTTACCGGCAGTTATCGTTTGCAAGTAAATTGCCCAGAGATAAAAAAAAACACTTTACCATTAATTAAGTTTAATAATGCTAAAATAAGGAAATTAATTAATACTTACTATTTATATGTTTAACAACTTAATCTTGAGCACCGATTCATAACTTTTTTTAATTAGATGAAGGATATTACTCGAATATCCGTAAAATGATTCTCTTAGATTTACGAAATATTCTCTTGCAATTGTCTTTAGGAAAACATTTTTTCGAATCTCTAGTTAGAGAAGTTTTAGCATGATAATCTGCTTGACTCAATTCTCTTGATTTTTTTTGTCTTGATTTCGTTAGTCGAACGTAGCAGAAAGAATATCTATCACTAGGTCATTCTTACAGTAACTCTTTATAACCGTAATTTGTTTTTTAACCTTATGTTTCGATAAGTATCGAACATGTTTTCGTAATTTAAAATCTTGTTAACATAGTATTAACAGACAAATCATTAAATATTTAACATTTGCTTTGAGCTTGAAATAACTGCTTAATTCTTGTAAATCCTTTGTGTAATTTTTTATTGTAATAAAGTATTCATTTGAAACAAAAGTCTTCTTGTGGATTAACAGTTACGTTTCCACCTGAAAATAAAATTATCTTGAAAAAAAGGCGGAGGGGAGCGGGAAAGAAAATAAGAAAGAAATCTGTTTAACAAGATATTTCATTCGCCATTACTATTATTAAAATGATTAATTTCTTAGGACGGGGTCAACTATTATGCCTACATTATGAATTGATTTTTTTAAGTTCTGTAAATGCTTCAGTCTCTAAATAAAGATTAAAATTATATTTTGAAAAATCATATACTTATATTAAAAATAAATCCAAGTTTAATTTATTCTTCCGAAATTCCTGTAAATAAAAATGCGAAAGTTCTTTATTTTGCTGTTTATTAACTAAGGTTTATCTATGTTCCCTAGAGAGTTGGCTCATTTTGATGGAATTTTCAGCCAACAAAATTAAGTATTTCTCAAGAACTACTTTGAATTTTGTGGCGAATTTTGTCATACATAGATAAAAAGGTCTGTTGAATCGAAATGTTAAAGAATCTCATTTTCCATAATTTCTCTTTTCCCAAGACTTCTGCAAGTTGAATAAAATTAAGATCCTTTCTAAACATTTATGCAATGATGATATCCTTTATGTGTGTCAATGTTTTGATGATAAACCTTACTTGGATAATAGCGTTAATTACCTTGATCACAAGTCTTTTCTGAAAATAGAGTGCATTTAACTCCTTTCGACTTCTGAAGTGATTTTTTTAAAATAAAAACATATTTGTACGGGCTTTAATCTTCTAGAATTCCTCAAGGTTTTTATATAAACTAAAGCTAGAACGTTTTTCGGCTTGGAAGTTGAGGTGACTCTAATATCAAAAGTAGTGATCTCATGCTTGTTCGCTTCGTTTATTATTAGAATATTTCGAAAATATTCCAGAATTTCCTAACTTCCAAAAGTCACTAATAGTAAGATCTTTTTAAAATAAATTTATTGTTTTCATGGGATTCCTTAGTCTGAACTAATTGGCAATTTTTTCTGCATTTCTCAACCAAGTAACTTGTCTGTGACCATAAGTTAAGTTGAAAATATTTTTAGCTTTCAATTTGCCTGTTATATTCGACCGCAAATGGATGGGGGATTTTTTTTTTTCAAATTGCATTGAAAGTTGAATTGTAATTATCGTAAATGGTTTACTGAAATCTGGCATTCCTAATGTTCATAGTGGTTTTCAGTACCTCCAAACATATTAAAGTTTTTCTTTCACAACAAGGTGTTGCACTTTTGCGGAAGTTTTTTTCGTAACGGGGTAAATTCATGCGATGTAAAAGTCACATGTCATGAACTTCTGCGCATGGCATTAAACTCTTCATTCGCAATGCTTTTCTGGCTGAGTCTGGCATTAACGTTCTCTACCAAGTATAAAGCGGATTTTTTGTTTACATTTTTTGTTATAATTTTGAGACATACATTCTCTTTCCTGTTATTAATTTTGAAAGATGAAATACTGTTGTGCTGTTGGATGCTTTAAAGCGAAACAGAGTTGTTTTTTTAAATATATTTATTTACTGTGTTTTTTTATTTACTATATTTTTATTATTTACTGTAGCTTTTTCTATATTTTTTAAATTCTTTAATTGATCTTCAAAAATTAAATATGTTGAAGCATCCAGTTTATTTCTATATTTTATTGCTTGTTAAATGAACCACTGAAATTTCAAATAAATTTTTACCTATTTTGTTTGAAATTTCAGATTTTACTATTTCAAGGCATTTTAGTTTTGTAACAAATATTTTGTATGGAAAGTTGAAACTATTGCCTATATTTTTCTCCAAAGTCATTAGTTATTGAAACCATGACCAAACAGCTTGGTTTTGAAAATAAACACTCCAGAGTCATTATTGACCACACTGAATTTCCTATATAGAAACCTAGCAAATTCTACAGCAATTTCAGCTAATTATGTGGGAGTCTAACCAAATCTTCCAAAATTAGACACTTCAGATAGCGGAGTATTAGTGACGAGATGTCTAAGTTTTTTTTAAAAAAAAATATTTGTGGGTTAATTTCTAAACCAAGATTAAATTAATGCAAACGAAGGATGAAGATACTTAAAAAATAATAATAAATGAATTTATTTAAAGGGAAAGTGAAATATTTACCAGGGAGAGTATTTACAAGGGAAATATTAAAAGAATTAAAACACGGAGATTTAAATAAACAAAAAATTAGATTATTTCCTCTAGGAGGACGTTAGAAGTAGCAAAACATTGACTGAAAACATATTACCGCATAGTCGCATAGCTTTACGAGCGGAAACCGCTGACGCGTGGAGACGTCTTTCTTTTACAGATGTTTAGTAGCCTCTGCCTCAATATTAATTGGGACAATTTTTCAGAACCTCTATAGATAGCGTTGTTCTGGAATGTTGTATTTATTAAAAGCATCGTCCTTTGGGAAAGGATCTAACATTTTACAACCCTCGCTTTGAATTATGTCTACTATCGGATGGCGATTAAAAAAAGGAAGGGAGTTGATAGTAAAATAAAATAGCTTCGTGGGATATCCTACACCCACATACGCACGCCCACACCCACCCACCCACACACACAGAACATTGAAACATTCATTTGATCATATTTTTTCAATTAATTATCATGTGTATTTTATTAATATATTTTTTATAATGTGTAAATAAAACTTATGAAGGCATAAGGTTTTGTTTGTCTTTTAATGATTTCTATAAGTTAAAATAAAATAACTGATTCATGTGTTGCATAAATTATAAAAGATAGTATCTATAACTTTTGTATTCGATAATTTAAAATTGTATAATTTTTTTTCAATATATAAAAATTTGGGTTTCGTGTTTTTCCTCTGAGCAAACTGAAAACATGAAAGTCTCAATATAAATAAAAATCATTACTTAATAAAAAATGTTATAATTTTATTGGTAAGCTTCAAAATCTTAAAAGTATCTAAGAATAAAAATTATTTTTAAAAACTGTACTATAAAGTTCAAAATTCAATGACCTTGAATTAAATAAAAAAAGGAAGAAAAATATGTAGTTTTTCAAAACCACTGCACACCATTTGTCAAAATGTATCTTTTGGACTAAAAAAAGGGGGGGTATTGGAAAGGAAAGAATAAATAGGTAGCAAACTAATTAAAAATGATATTAATTAGGCAGAAATAGTAATTACATTGAAAATGTTAATTAAAATTTTAATATTAGAAATGAGTTTACATTACTATGAAAATTAGGTGAAAGTAATTCAAAATATTAATTTTAAAAGAAAATCAAAAATTTTCAATAATTATTAGGCTAACGTGACATTCAACTGCGATGTTTTCATGAACGCTATCGGCAGATAACCCGACAATCGTAGAACGTATAAAAATTGGAGAAAATCGGTTTGTTTGGTACTTGGCACGTGACCAATAAATTGAGCCCATTTAAGGTTATATTTTACTTCCAATGTATGATTTGCCCTTGCTGCAAAATTCAGTTCGAAGAGCAGTGTCAGGATACATACATACATACATACATACATATATATATATATATATATATATATATATATATATATAATGCTTACATGGCATATAGATTTATTCAGCGCGTTCAATTATGAAAAATTCTCTCTAGTTGCCTCTTAGTTAGAAAATCCAATATTTCCGGAATTAAGGCGCAATACAAGGTATTGTTTCACTTCCGATACTGTAACAAAAATCTCGTTTCTCCATCTATTTCATTCCATCTGTTTAATCCAAATAGCGAGAAAAATAACTATAATTTGATTCTTGGTGCTCTGTGTCAGTATTAAATAGAAATTAAATTTCAATTTCTTTAAGACAGTTCTACAGCCGTTTGCACTTCTTCCAATTTAAGTTTGGCATGTTTCGTATTTTCCTTCAAAGAGATACCTTGCATAGTTAAAACCAACCCTACCATCATTTGCAATTTAATTCTACAAGAACCGTATTAAATTCTCCCTGCGAGATTATTCCTTGCGGCATTTTTTTAATCGACCACTTAATCTTTTATTTCTACTTAGCGGGGACACGTAAGGCTTCTTCGTTCAACCTTGATTCTATCGGTGAAAACCACTTGCTTGCGTATTTGTGTAGTTACACCACATTTCTAATCATCTTGATGCATTTAGACATGGTTTTTGGCTTTATTTGTTTCTTTTTAATGTGAAATGCTAAAATCAGTTTTTACAATTAACTTTAAGACAAAATATTCGACCAAGACACCATCTTGAAATCATAAATAATCAACTGTTTTCAAATAGTTTATGTAGAATGGCAGAAAGATATCAACTTATAACCGAGCTCTGGATTTCGGGATTATTTGTTTGTTCAAAATACTGGAACATGAACAGGTTTTTATATCAGGGTCATAATCAATTTTTTTACTGTCCCCAAAGTTGTAGCCAATTTTTGATTTCTGTGTCAAATTAACACTAATTGTTTTGCCATTTTTCTCATAAAGCAACTGAAAACTTACTACACATTCCAAGTCTTTTGATATCTTAACGATTTTTTCATATTGCGGCTTCATCGAATTCATTAAACAGTCTCGTAAATACAGCTTTTCCCTTGAGACTTTTACTCTTAAAAACTCGTAAACTCGCTCTTACTTTAAAATATTAATTAATTCCTAATAGCAGTAATGTATCACTAAAAAATAGCATTGCATTTTTAACTTTGTGATTTCAAATCTCAAAACAATTGCGGATCCCATTTCTCTTTTATCGTCGTAAAGTGGATTCTTTTTCTGTGATTGAAACAGTTGGGAATCAACACAACATTTATCTTCTCTAAAAGACTTGACATAAGAAATATCATTCACAAAATCTTACATTTCCAAAACACTGAGCTTTTTTGTTTTTCTTGAATCTTCTCAATTGAGTTAAGGGCTGTGATGATTGCTGTTTCATGTAGAATGAAAGTTCAGATTTTGTATTGAGGACAGTATTTTAAAGAGGTAATGACTTTTATACTATATTCAGGGCTAATAAGAATAGAACAAACAGTCAGTGCATATTTACAGAGATTATTACATACATATCATTTTCTTTTTGCATTCTCTAATACTTTTATAGAATATTTGGTTTTTGTTGAAATTATATAATAAAGCATTAATAATACATACGCTAATTATGTACATTTTTTTTTCGAAAATTTTCCCTTTTTGTTTTTTTTTATGGAGAATTTAATCCAGCTCAAGTATTTTGACAGCTTTAATTAGCTTGTTCTCTAAAAATTACTCTACTATAATTATTGTAGGTGGATGAAATGATGCAGACTCTTAAACTGGCATTTAGCAAAGCTCATCAAAATTATCAAAAACTGTTAGAAAAGAGTATTCCAGTGCCAAAAATCTTCATTTGTGATTCATGTCCTATGCATTGGTTCCATAAATTATGTTCGGATGTCGAAGGTGAGTACATTTCTTTATAGATCAATATAATTATTTGTTTTTAAAATGAAATTCAAAAGCTTGTTTTTTTAAGTTAAAAAATTGTAGCACTAAATAAATATTAATTTTTTCATAAACTTAACTATTGAAGTATAGTGTTAAATAAGCACTTTAATCAATACAGTTCTTTCTTTTTTCTGTCGTGGTATATTTACATGCCAAGTTACGATCCAATTTAAAAACTATCTTTTGGAAAAGTTTGTTTTATTTAAAAAAATAGTTAAGTAATTTCCTTTAATAATTTATTTTTATCTTTATTTTTTACATTGTCTTTTCTTGCTCTATTATTGCTGAAGAGTATTTTAACCAGTGTTCTAATAACTCATTTTTTGTATGGTTAATTTCTATGTTTAAAAAAATATTTTTGTCATGACACTTAACATTTGTATTAGTTGTACTTTCTTCTCTTTCTAATACATTCTGATTTTGACATTTATTAAAAATATTGTTGATTAATCAAGGGTTAAATACCAGGAGGGGTGTTATTCTCTCTACGGCAGTAGGACATTGGCTATTGGCGGAAGAGCATTTTTTACCCAATGAGGTGAGGGCTGTAGCGATAACTCACAAATTTTCGTCCGACCTTTATGCTATGGTTCAATAGGCCATTACGGGAAGTAGATACAAAAACAGAGTAAAACGTCTTGTGATATCTCTCGTATATTTTTTAATTTTTTTATTCTTTGTATCGTATTTTTCTGGCTGTGTACATATCAGATGAAATAATCACCCTCACTGCTGACATATTTAACCCTCTGACTTCTTTTGCTCTTTTAAAATCCAAAACGGCCGACAGTATAAACGACAGGGGATAAGCCTTTCCCTCCCCCTTCTTGCGGTCAAGAGTTCATTTGCAGCGTGGGGAGGGCTCTCGTATCGCCCTGTGCTGCTGAAGAATAAGGGGTTATACACAAACTTTAATAACACTTTATAATTTCCTCTAAATAATTTCTAGACTTGCCGGGGTATTTTTACCTCTGTGTTTAATTACTACTTATAAGTTACGAAAAGACGCATTGGATGTTAAAGATAACATTAAAATAGTGTGCCTATTTATCAAATTCATTGCTGTTTCAGAAAATTTAATCATTCAAGAGTTATATCTCTCGCTTTTTCATCTTAAGAGTTATTGATATAAATAACTAATTGTAAATACATAAAAACTCTTATGAATTTTTAAAATAATTCTTATAAATTAACAAAATTTTAAATTAATTAATTTCTACAGAAATTGCTTGTGTTTATTTATTAAAATATATAGAACATAAAGTTCTAATGTTGAAAATTTATTAAGATATGTGTAGATCTATATCTAAAAAATAACTTCATTAAAAATGTAAATTGTTAAACTCTACTAAAATTTAATAATTAAAAATGACAGAACGATAACACAAGGCAAATAATACTTTATGGAAAAAGTATTTTTCTGGGCGATATATACCATTTAAAATTTTGCAGTTATATGGCCGAAACTATCTAAATCAAAAACTTTTCTTTTTTCCTTCCAAACGACTCTGCATTCCCACATTAGCTATTAAATAACAATATAAATATAATGAAAAAAATGTCCAATGTTATGAATACAGCAATCAAATTCGGAATTTCTAATCGAACCGTTGCCAGGAATTTTCTAAATTATAATTTTTCTATTAAGTTCTGGCGAAAGATGTAATATCAGCCGATTTCAAACGATATATAAAATCCTTTAAGGAAGGAATATTTAGTTTTTATTTAAAATTAAAACTGTTTCAAGGACTGGTATGGGGGACTTAGAGCTTCGAAAAATAACTAATACTAATTTAAACGCAGTTTTCTGAAATAAACATTTTAATTCACTATTTTTACATACTTTCCGATATTTTGCTTTAAAGTAAATAATTTTTGTCGCAACGTTAGAAGCTGCAATAAAAAAAATTGCCATTTATTTATCACTTTTCAAAATTTAAGTTATTCTAATTTTTGTGTTATACTCACAGGGTTTCAGAAATGAAAAAAAAAATTATAAGATTGGAGTTTATCTTTGTATATTTACAAGACACAGCGCATGCATTTCGTATTATATGCCCAAGCAGTCTAATCTTTAAAAAATCTTTTATTGTTCAAAAAACTGATGAGGTCCTTAATCCCTTGAAGAAACTACGAAATTTTAAAACTATGTTTAAATCCAAATGTTGAAGGAATATAATGAATTGCATTTCCTACACTATCACCAGTTATCCCCTTACTTTGTGTGGGAATAAGACATATTCCAAACTTAAGATCCTCTTTCTAACAGCTAAAACTGTTAAGTAAATTCAGGTTATTTCGTTATAATTATATTTTAAGAGAAATTCATTTTTATGGATGAATAAGACTGTTGCTTAGTTTGAAGCTTATCACTTAATAATAATAATAATAATAATAATAATAATAATAATAATAATAATA
>JAOUZG010003378.1:855338-917380 GCA_026289955.1 Argiope argentata
CGCATCGAGTTGCCATATGTTCGACGTGCTGAAGTCGGCGTTGTTGAATTTGTTTCAGATTCAGGAGCACGTTGAGTAGCCAAATATTCGGCGTGTTGTAGTCATCTCATTTCTGCATGCTTCTGCGTTTCAGTTGATTTAGAAGTAGCCTGTTTCTCAGCGTGCTTAATTCTGCTGAATTCCGCTTGAGAATTCGAATACCGACATCTAGCTACTCTCCTAGCCCGAGTTGTACTACTCCTTTTTGAAAGATTCGATTTGCGTTTTCTGGCCATTTCGAAAAACTATCAAATAATAACAAATTAAAAAATTAAAACTATAATTTTTCCTTAAAAAATATGCTGTTTCCTTAAAAAATTCGCTAGCAGCGAGAGCCGAAACCTAATAGTTTCGCTAGCTCTTTAAATTTAAGAATTCTGAGAATAACATGAACAGCATAAGAAAAAAAAAAATGAATTCATTAGTTCTTAATAGCTTCACTACGACATAGTCTTGCTTTTCTAAAAAAGAAATTGGAAAGAATAAATACTCGTACTCGGTTCAACAATTTTTTTTATAAGCAGGAAACTACTTAAGTATTAAAAAAACAACAACAACCTTTAGCTGAATTTTTCAGTGATGAAAATGTCTTTCTGCCAGGAAAAGAACAATAAATCATAAAGAATTCCATTAAAATAGCAAGATACTATTAAAATAAAAAACGGAAATAAAAAAATAAAAGCAATTCAAAAGGCTCGTCAGATGTTTTCAGATTATTTTTAAAAAATTTTTTGTTCTGATGTAAAAGGCTTTCTGTTGGGAAATCCTACAATAAATCACAAAGAATTCCATTAGAATTATAAGATAATATTAAAATGAATATTGGAAATAGAAAAATAAAAACAAACGATTCAAAAAGCTCAGGCAATTGTTTTCATTTTTTTAAATTTTTTGTCGGAAAAGTTAATTTTTAATTAATAAAAAATTAACTACTCAATTAACCGGAATAAAAATTAGCCTATATTCTTCTATAGACTATAATCTATATCTGTGCTAAATTTCATCCAATTTCCTTCTGCCGTTCTGGCATAATTGAGTCACATCATTCATCCATCCATCCATCCAAACTTTCACATTTATAATAGTAGTATAGGTAATGTTTTGAAAATACATGCCATTTAGTTACGTGTATAAACGCAATAGAAGTGATTGCTAAGCAAAGTTATATATTCTGAATTCATTGGAATGTACTGTTTCTTTCCAGATTACTTTTTCTGAAATAATTTTCATAATTGATGATATCAATAATTTATAAAATGAGCTGCAAGAACTTCAGGATTCTGTGAGAGATTCATTCCTGAGAATATTGTTAATGATATTAAAAAGAGGGCATTGACAAGTTTCACTAAAGAAAGGTCTTTCTCTGTATATGTTCTTTTTTTTTTAATTGTGAAGCAGATCTTCAAAAATTAAATATGTCGAAGCATCCAGTTGATTTATGTATTCTGTTCCTTGTTAAATTAATTACTGGAATTTCAAATGAATTTTTATCTATTTTGTTTGAAGTTTCAGATTCTACTGTTTCAAGGCATTTTAATTTTGTAGCAAAGGTTTTGTAGGAAAAGTTGAAATTGTTACTTATGTTTTCTCTTAAGTCATTAGTTATTGAAACTATGTCAAATCAATTTGGTTTTGAAAACAAACTCCAGAGTCATTATTAAATGCACTGAATTTCCTATATGAAACTTAGTCATCTCACAAAACAGCAAATGATTTATAGTTTTTATAAGAAATCAAATATTTTAAAACATAAAATAGTCACAATACCTTCAGGAGCAGTCAGCTTCATTTCACTATTATATTGTGGTAGCATATCTGACAAGGAATTTTATGTATGTTTTTGTTTTATTTTATAATTGTTTAGCATAATTTCATCTACTTAACTACGTTTAAAAATGCTTTTCCTAAACGTTCTGCTTTAAAAGTATATTGCTCAGCATTATATTTTTATTGGATATTTAAAAAAAAATGTTGTTTCGTATCTAGGATATTTTTGTTGAATGAAATTGATTTCATCATTTACTTTGACATTCTTGCCATACCATGTTTATAATCTTTGTGTCTAGAAAAAGAAATAGTAAACAGTTTTTGAATTTTTTTGAATAGGTGAGATCATCGAAATATCCATTTGATCATATTTTTTCAATTAATTATCATATGTATTTTATCTGCCTTTTCTTGTAAAGTGTAAATAAATTTATGAAGGCTTAATTTTGCTGGTTTGTCCTTTAATGATTTCTATAAATCAAAATGAAATAACTGATTCATAAATTGCATCGATTTAATTTTTTTAATCTATACCTTTTATATTTTATAATTTGAAATAGTAAACAAAATGTAGTCAATATATGAAAATTTAAGTTCATATTCTTTCTTCTGAGCAAAATGCAAAAATCAAAGTCCTAATATTTATAAAAATTATTACTTTAGAAAAAATGCTGTAATTTTTATTGGTAAGCTTAAAAGTCTTAACTTATCTAAAAGTAATAATTATTTTACTTTTAGATAAGTTAAGACTTAAAAACTGTATTCATAAAATTCAGCATTCAATGATATTTAAATAAAAATAAAAAAATAAAATATGTAATTTTTCTATAACTCTGCCATAATCATTTGTCAAAATGCATGTGGACATAAAAAAGGGATATAGGGAAGAATAAAAGGGTCGCAAACTAATTAAAAACCAATATTGATTAATTAGGCAAAAATAAAAATTGCCATTTTGAGATAAGAATTGAAATTACATTAATACGAAAGTTTGGTAAAAATAATTCAAAATATTGATTCGCAAAATAATAATAATAATAAGTCGGCTAACGTTAGATTCAATTGCAATGTTTTCATCAGCGTTATCGGCAGACATCTCGACATGCGCAGGACGGTTGAAAATTGAACAGAAGCAGTTTGTTTAGCACTTGACACGTGACTGTTAATTGACCCCATTTCGTTTATGAAATTCGAAGGCAAGTTCTCGATTGTTGTATCCATACGGTTTTGCTTAAACAATTCCAATTAGTCCGAAAATAATAGGAAAAAAAATATGTATGTAGATAGAATGATAGAAATCATACAACTAAGCAAAATGACAAATGCATACTTCAGAAACTATGATATACAATCTGGCTAGGAATTCGAACTGAAACTATTTGAAAGCTCGGTTATAATGACGTCACACTGCCGTCACAGAATGAGCATTAGGGCGAACCAATAAGGTTGCTCTATTTTCTTCCATGCATGAAATTGGATAGGGATTAGGAATACGCTGCCGGACCAGTAATCCTCGGGCTTCTAGCTTCTTCAAAATTTTTGTCAATTGGTCAATTAAGACAATATTTTAGCTGATCTTTCGAGACCTTTCTCTGCTCTGTCTCAGGAGCTATAAAAGGCCGCGAAACTGACTTGCAGGCAGTCATTTAAGTTAATTTTTGCTATAAATTTACTTAATTTTTGAACGAGTCCCCCCCCCTGAGTTTTTTGAACTGCTTATCCTTATTGTGTGGCTTACAGTCTGCTGTTTGCTAGAAGTTCTGTTATTTATTGCTTGTGCATGTCTTGTCTGTGTCTTGCCGATTGGTGTGTCTTCTTGCCTTCGTGTTAATAAACGTCATCATTTGTTATTTAGGCCCGCTGACTTTGTCACCGTACGAGTTTAGCATCTTTCCATAACAATACTTCTGTTTTGTCCCACCCTAATGTGCTGCTAGTCTTTATATTTCTCATGTTGATTAGAATTGCTATTACTGCTAACCTCAAAAATTTCATGAAAAGGCCACCCTGATTTTGCGGCAAAACGTTGGTTTCATGGTTAGCTGTTCGTTAATTCAAGTTTTGATCCTGTAACCTCAGTCAGTCAGTAAAACCAAACGTCCACAGCTTGGTGAATGAAGTATTTCATCAATTGCTAAAATAGACTGAAATTTCATAGAGGTCTTCTGCTGTCGTTGTAGATGTTATTTGTAGTTTCTTGTATAAATTATTAATGATATCTGTGTATAAACTTTTAACGTTGCTTTGTTTTATAATAGTTTTGTGAGAATTTACTTTTATTTTTATCTATTAATTTTAGCTTACCAATCGAGAAGATTTAAAAGATTCATCTTCTAGTTTGGGAACCAGAGCTGCATCTGTAAGTAAACATAATTTGCTCACTTAATTGCTTTTGTGGATTAATGCTAAAACTGTTTGGGCAACCTATTTAAACCTTTTAAAAGAGAAAGGGAAAAATAGGGGGGGGACAAAGAATTTCCGTCATTATTATTTAAACTGTATAGTCAAGTGTCTAATGTAAAAAAGGATAATCCCTCCCCTCCGATCTTTATTGAAGTTAAATGTATGGATTTTAAATTATTCTTCGGAGGATAATCATCGGAAATAATTTGAAAGGAGAAGCCTTACTTTTTTAAAAGCAAGCTTATTTTTATGATAATCGAATTATATCTTATATAACTTAGATTTTGACTGTTCTTCCCTGTCTTTCCTCTGTGATTTTATTCATTAGTTTGAAAATTAGGCAAAGTTTGGTGCCTTTTTGTTGTATTTTATTTATTTTTTAAGAGATAGCAAAATAGTTTGTTTCTTCATTTCTACGGAATTTTGTGGCAGAAAAGGAATAATTATGAATCTTAAAAATTCATAAATTTATACAACTTTCGCGTTATTTTGGGTCTGCTGTTGATGTTGGTCAGCACATGTGTCTTGTCTGTTTTGCTTTAGTTACAGCACTAAATATTGACATTTCTTAATATCTGTCTGATATTTTGAGTAGCTCTGTTTCATTCATATTATTTTGCGATGGAGTTTTGACTTCGTGGCTGGCTAGTGGATTGTGATTCTGATTCTTGCTTCTACCAAAAAACTTTTATTTTATGCAGAATATAAGAATTTCATTTGATGGTGTTTCAACTGTCATGTTATTCTTGAAATGAAAATTTAAAGAATGGAACTTCAACTATTTTGATAATTATTAAGCTAAAAGGTACCTGGTTCGTCATTCATTATCAATATGGTGGTTCAGTGTATTTCATCAATCAAGTCCACATTTTTACAACAATAACAACTTTAATAAACGAATTCAACTTTCAACTCAACTGCTCTCTACCATGGCTACATGCCTTCTTCACCGGGTGCTCACCGTGCCCTCTATGTCTTAGTGGGTTTTACCATTCTCTCCACTTAAATTTCGATGAAATTTACAAATCAGAAAATTAAAAAAAATTAAATACAAATAATCCAATTTCTTTTAAGCAAAAATTATTATACTATTCATTATATAAAATTTGAAAATTATCAAAATTTAAAGAATTAAAGTTCTAAATAGTAAAAATTGTTCTAAATAAAGTTCAAATTGTTTAGTCCGTGTCTAAAGGGCTATCTGGAATCGGCAACGGAACGATCTTGTTGATTGCCCGTCTTAGAACATCCGAAGAAGTCTTGACTTCAACAACTCTTACTAGTCCATCTTTTCACGGAAAAACGTTTACGATTCGCCCCATCGGCCAATGCATTGGCTTAGTGTTGGAATCCTTCATAATAACGAGCTGATTAATTTTCAGGTTGGGTTTCTGGACGTTCCATTTAGCACGAGTCTGAAGGCTTTGTAGAAACTCCTTGTTCCATATGTGCCAGAATTTATTTCGAATACTCTGAATAAGTTTCCACCTAGAATGAAAAGATAAAGAGTCCGAAGCAGTATAAGGTTCAGGAAATGATAAAATAGCATTCCCAGTTAAAAAATGTCCCGGAGTTAAAGGATTAATATCATTGGGATCCGAGGAAAGCGGGGATAATGGACGAGAATTCAAAACTGCTTCTATTTGAGTTACTAATGTTATTAACTCTTCGAATTTCATAATAGCTGATTTTGTCACTTTTAAAAAAAATCCGTTTCATGGACTTTATGTTTGTCTCCCACAACCCGCTAAAATGGGGAGAAGCTAGTGTAATAAAATTCCACTTAATTCCCTCTTCTGCACTAAATTGTTGAATTGTGCTGGATTTACAAATTCTCTCCCAATCATTAAGGATATCCCTTGCACCCTTAAAGTTTGTAGCGTTGTCACTCCAGATGATAGACGGCTTGGGATCTC
The DNA here is from genome assembly GCA_026289955.1 of Argiope argentata. Taxonomy (NCBI): domain Eukaryota; kingdom Metazoa; phylum Arthropoda; class Arachnida; order Araneae; family Araneidae; genus Argiope; species Argiope argentata. The sequence continues at coordinate 861,464 of JAOUZG010003378.1, forward strand.
CTTGAAATAAATCGTCTAAGACATGCGAGGAAAGCTTCAGTAGTTAAATACGATACAACTTTAAAGTGAGTGGCCTTTGTGCAGAGACAGATATAGCAATATAGGATTTCAAAGTCACCTTTGATCTTCTCAAATTCGGTTTCGTAATTATAGGGCCTGCGTAGTCTAGTCCAATTTTTCCAAAGGGTCTATATGACACAATTCTGTCTCGTGGTAAATCTCCCATCATTTGGTTGATGGTTTGGTTCTTTGTTCTAAAACAAGTAATGCACTTGTTCAATAGTCTTTTTACTCTAGCTTGACCAGATGGAATCCAATACAATTGCCTTAACAAGTATAATGTAGTTTGTACTCCAGAATGTAATGATTTTTTTGTGAAAATAATCAATAACGAGATCAGTCAAATGATGATTCTTAGATAAAAGTACTTGATGCTTTTGAAATTCAGAAAGAGTTTAATGTTTCAATCTTCCTCCTACTCTCAATATTTCATTTTTGTCCAAAAATACGTTTAGAGATGATACGTTGCTATTTTTCGGAATAGGCTGTCCATTCAAGAGCTTTATTTCTGTTGAAAATTCAATTAGTTGTACTTGTTTCACTATAATTTCTGTGACTTTTTCCAATTCCGACGCACTTAAATAATCCGTTTTCCTCAATTCTACTTTGACTTTGCAATTGTGAACAAATCTCAAGCACAAAGCTGCTATTCTAATTAATCTACTAAATGAGGAATATCTTGTGATTAAGTCATTTTCTGCTGGCTCCTTTTCAGCTACTGCATTTACAGCAACTGCTTTCGTAAATTCCAATTACTCTATGTTCTTTCTGGCTTCGATTAGTGGTTCTAAGGATATTGGCCATTCTGATTCATTCAATATTAACCACTTAGGTCCCTGCCACCAAAAGTTGTTGTTTATAAGATCATTCAAGGCTGGTCCTCTACTTATCAGATCAGCGGGGACATCCCTTCCTAAACAGTGATGCCACTCATCGGGATTGCTTAACTTCTGTATTTCCTTTATTCTATTCTTTACAAACACTTTATGTCTATTTGGGTCTCCTTTGATCCAGTAACACACTATTGATGAATCAGTCCAATAAAATCGTTTAAGAGGTTATGCTAATGCTGATTCAATTTTCCGACTTATTCTTGCCGACAAAAGTCCACCCATGAGCTCCAGTCTTGGGATGGAAAGTGTCTTTATAGGTGATACTCGACTTTTTGAAGCTACGAAAGAAATAACATTTCGACCAACTAATTCTATTCGTAAATAAGCTACAGTTCCATATGCCTTCTTAGAAGCTTCCGAAAAACAATGCAATTGTATGCCAATTACATCACTGGGTAACAAATTTTCAAAGTAACAGCGTGGGATTCGTATTTCTTTTAAATACTTGATTTCTTCACACCATTTGTTCCAAGAGACTTCTAATTTTCTAAGTAATTTTTCATCCCAGTCCAAACCTAAACACCAAATTTCCTGTATCAAGCATTTAACTCGAATTGTGTATGGGCTGACAAAACCCATTAGGTCAAATAGTCGACCAGCTGCTTGTAGCAAGTATCTTTTAATCTCCTTTCTTTTGGATAGAAAAGTTTCCAGATTTTTAAAATCAAAATGAAGCATATCAGTTTTCTCATTCCAACTCCTAGGACCTTAGAAGTTATCAAATTGGTGTCCAGTGGACTTCGAGATTCATAAACTTCAAATTTTAAATTCTTTAATTCTTGTGTAAGTTCAGGTGAGTTACTTCTTCATTTTCGAAGGTTCATACTTCCATCTTTAAAAATCTGTACACTTTCTTCGCAAGTTTTCAAAGCTTGCTGAACATTGTTCTCTCCACAAAGGAAATCATCGACATAAAGAGATTGCTCCAATTGCTTGTAAGTTGACGGAAAAATGTCCATGTATTTTTTCAGATGATGCTTTATCGTAGCTGCAAGAAGGAAAGGGCTCGATTTCATACCAAATAAAACTCTGCACATTCGGAACACATCAAACTTTTGGCTCTCCAAATCTGAGTATCCTGGATCATCACTCCAAAAAAATCTTTTAAAATCTCTTTCACTTTCATTAATTTCAATCATTAAAAAAGCCATTTTAATATCGGCAACGAAAGCAATGGGGTTTTTCCTAAATTTTATCAAAAGAAGAAACAAGTTTGGTATAAAATTTAATCCAGTATGCAGACATTCATTTAAACTTAATTGTCCCTTATCATGTGATCCAGCATCAAACACTAACCTTACCCTGGTAGTCTTTTTATCAGTGCGTATCCACTGCTCGGTGTGGTAAATAGAATGTGTTTTCCTGTGAATTCTCCTCTTCAACTGGAACACGTTCAATAATATCCTCGGAAATGTAGCTCTTTATAATTGATCTGTATTCATTAAATAAACTTAGATCATTTCTTAAAGTTGATCTTAATTTCATAAATCTCTTCTTTGCCACTTGTTCATTATTTTCCAACAACGATTTCATATTCGGTTTCCATGGAAATTTAACTTCAAAGCGTTTATTTTCATATGAAATTCCAGCTTCAAATTCGGACATTATATCGTTATCATTATTATCGCTATCTGATATCTCTGCTTCAATCCCTAAATTTTCTAAATTCCTACACTTAATTTTTTGGAAATGATCAAATCATTAACTATTACGCTCATTGTAAATTTTTCCTCGCAATTTGTACTTCGTCCTTGTAAAGATCATCCAAACAACGTTTCAACTGCTACTAAGCTTTTGTTTAGTCGCATAATCCGTCCTGTAACTACTTCATAATAATAATCACCACCCAAGAGAACCGATATTTCTTTATCATTAAATTCATAGCAATCTGCTAATTGTACATTTCTAAAGTGTCTAAATCTTTTATCAATATTTTTAGAAGGAGTCGGTAAATGTGAGGTCGAAATATTTTCACTTTCAATCGCTTCAATTTCAATGAATAAATTTGGATCATCTCTATTTTGCAATTTAATTTTCACGACATTATATTCTTTCATTTCATTTTTATTACTTCCAAATCTGCAAATAGAAATATTTTCTCTTGTAACTATAGGGAAATTATATTTTTGCTAAGTGACGATAAAATCAAACTACACTGACTTCCGTTGTCTAAGAAAATGCGAAATAATTCTTTTTCATTTTCGTCTCCAATCAACAAGTATGCAATAAAATATTATTGGTTTTATTTTTATTTGTTTTCGTTTTAAAAACTGCCGAAACGACGTTATCAGTTTCATTTTTTTGATCAGTACTTATACCACTCGAATAATTTTGATTTCGAAAACAGATCGAAAAATGATGTGATCCTTCCCCACAAATGGAACAATTTTTTTTAACAAAACATTCCCTAAAACGATGACCTTGATTTAGGTACCGGAAGCAGTAGCCTTTCTTTTTCAAAATATCTCGTTTGTCCTTTGCATTAAAAGTATCACATGATTCTTTTTTTATGTGATTTTTTTTTATTGCAGAATAAAAAAATTTCTTTTTCGATGACTGGCGCCGATTGCTCTTGGCCCGATGTAATCGCAAAAGCGTGTTCTTTTTTCAAGGACATGTTTGCGGTATTACGTTTCACAAAATGAGAGTTCTTATTTTTTTATTCGTTCTTGTGCGGAAATGAAAGATGATGGTTTTTGATTGTTCATTTGTTTGAAATGAACGTTCGCGGCTACGTATCTCTGAATTAAGAAATTTCAAAAGAGCATTTAAATCAAATTCCGATTAAATACTAAAACGAGATCTTGGGGAATTACCTTCATTAATATGGGTGTCTATAAATTGTAATAAAAATCTCCTTCTATACCCAAGGTTCCCAGGGATCTTTACTCCACTTATATTTTTATCCTCCTCTTCACCTTCTTCTGTCTGCTTGATCCTTCTTTCCCTCGACGGCAAGCGAGGGAGCTCTCCATGAGAAGCTGTCGCCGCTCTGTTTGCTTCTTGCTTCTCATGGACAGCCAAAGTCCCCACGTGTTGGCCGTGCGTGGCAACCCTTTTGAGAGACGGGTGGTGAACTGTGGTCCCCGGTTTATCAATCGGCTGGTTGCTAGTCACCTGAGTGGCTAGACTGCTAGGGATCAAGCGAAGGGGTTACTCCTTGGGCTTGGCGTTAAGGGTGGTCACTGTCCCCGGGGGTAACTCTGAGCGTATAGGTTCCGACTAGCACCAAGGTAAGCGCCGAGGCTGGGAATGGCCAGAGCCGGTGGCTGCCTTCCCTTGTTGGGCTCCGTGGTGGGTGGTGCCGTCGGGCCTGAATTTCTACCAATGTCATATGGGCAAACGCAAATCTGTTCCCTTCGGTGGGCAACAAACTGATTCGTATAATTCGTTGACATCTATTTTTCCAATTTTTTTTATCGTGAAAAGAGTTTCTGAAACGAATGAGACTTTTCATTCTGTATCTCCTTTTTTAGTCGAAAAATGCATCACTAGTCATATCGGGGAAGTCAAATGTACTAAGAAACTTCGTTCCGGGGATTTACTTGTGGAAGTTCAGTCCCGGAAACAATCGCAACAAATAATGAAACTGAAGAAATTTGATAACATCAAAGTGACTGTTATTCCACATTTTTCTTTAAATTCCTCCAAGGGAGTAATCACCTGCGGAGAATTATTTAATGTTGAAGAAGAAGAAATTCTCAAAGAATTGAAGAACCAAGGGGTGAGTCATGTGAAACGTATTCTAATACGGAGAAATGGTGAACTCCAAAAGACAAAGCATTTAATTTTGACATTTGATTTTCCAAAACTGCCAGATTATATTAAAGCAGGCTATATGCGTCTTCCAATAAGGCCGTATATCCCCAACCCACTTCGTTGTTTCAAATGCCAACGTTTTGGGCATTCTAAAACTTCTTGCCGCGGGGCACTCACCTGCGCCCGTTGTGCAGATGTCGGTCATGACAGTGCTCAATGTGCCTCTGTCGAAAAATGTGTAAATTGCAAAGGTGCACATACGTCATTTGCTAGAAATTGTCCAACGTGGTTGCTCGAAAAAGCAGTAATTAGCACAAAAGTGAAAAATGGGATATCTTACTCCGCAGCTAGGAAACTTGTAAAATCTCAAACCCCTCCAAGCACTAGCTACGCTTCCATAGCTCAGACAGAAATTAAACAGTCAAAATCTTTTGATAAATCGAATGTTTCTTTGACTTTAGACACACACTGTAGCTCTAATTCTTCTGAATTCTGCACAGCTAAGAATGAAAATGTACCCGCTCCTGTCAGTGATGTTTCAACCTCACAGGATCTGACTGATTTTCAATTAGCAACAAAGAAAAAGAGGCATAAGAAAACCCTAAAGTCCGCAGATGAAAACCAACACGAACCGATGGCAGAAAAATCTAAATTCTGGTTAACTTCACCTTCGCAGATTTCTACTTCTTCTATTATACAAGAACAGAAATGTGCCTCAACACATGTGGCAAATCAATCCAAAGCAGTACGTAAAACTGGTTCTCTGCCAGCTACCATGCAATTTTCTGAAAATAAATCGAAGGCAGTTAATTCTAGAAACAAAAGCGACAAGGATATCAGGTCGTCTATGGTTGAAGACACCATAGACTATGATCCAAATGAAACTATTGAGGATACCTCCCCTGTTGTTAATCTGCATGAACAAGCCTTTAAAACCCCTACTTCAGCCGATAATCTTACTGCCAAAGAAAATTTTAAAAGTGGCCCATTCCATTGGGTTGATTTTAAAACATTTTATCGTCAAACGAGCAGTACCCCTGTCCATGACAAGTACACAAAGAAATATAATGTAAAACGACTTTAGTAATTTACTTCATTCGACGTCATTTTTGTCTTATTTTTTTATATTTTATTTTTTAGCAATGTCTTAAAACATTTTAATCGTATTGTTATGCATTGCATATTCTTTCTCCATACTTTGAATTTTGTCATTTTTACCTCTGATCTTTTATTCTCAGGCTTTTAACCACTTTCATGTTTACCATTTGATTGGCGCAGTTTAGCCAAACATGGCTCTTGCGCCATAAAACCTCAATCAACCAACCAACCTTCTATACCCAAGCTTTCCAAACTGCGTATATGTGTTTCCGCGTTGTCAGATAAATTCCTGAAACTTATAACATCATCAGAATTTTTAATAGGCGTTAAATTTAATAAATTATTCAAATGAGCGTTGATTAACACATTTTTGTTTCCAAATCTATCTTTCAGTAAATCTAGTGCTTTATCATAATTTTCATCAGAAATTGTAAATGCACTTGCATGCATCCGTTAATGCATGCAAGTGCGTTTCAACAATAAATATGATTTTAAGTAATTAAACTTATCAACTTTTCTTAACTTTTCGTTGTTATGAACGCAACTTTCAAATTGACTGTAAAAGTTTAACCAGTCCTCATATTTACCCGCATATTTATTTATGAACAATTAAGGTAAATTTATGTTCATACAATCTGAGTTACTATTTTCTAATTCAGTTTTTCTTGAAACTGTATCATCTTGGATAGAATTCATTTTCTTTATTTTTAAAGAAAGTTTTGTTTTCCAAAATATAATTTTTTCTTGTATTGCTTCGGAAGTTTCTATATCTTCAGAAATAGTATCTTCAGTCAAAAGATATACAATTTCTTCATTTAAAGTATTTAATCTACTTTCTTTTTCATTTCACTGTGCCAAAAAAACTTCAAGTTGTTCTTCAGTTTGTTTCGTTATTAATCGATTCTTCAATTTTGTTAATGCTGTTCGCATGGCAGTACGTTTTTTTTAGAAATATTTTCTGCCGTGTTCAAAAATCAATAATTCTATCCAGGGGATTCAGTTTCAAATTATAAACGGAAATCTTACCTGGATATTTCAATCTCCGATGAAATCAGAGTATCAAATCTGTTCAATTCCAAGGCCGATGCTACCAAAATGGTTTGTCATTCATCATCAGTATGGTGGTTCAGTGTATTTAGTCAATCAAGTCCACATTTTTACAACAATAACAACTTTAATAAAAAAATTCAACTTTCAACTCAATTGCTCTCTACCATGGCTACATGCCTTCTTCTTCACCGGGCTCTCACCGCGCCCTCTATGTCTTAGTGAGTTTTACCAGTACCTTTTATACTTCTTGCAAATAATAACAAATTGTATAAACAATTTAATGAATGTAAGGTCATATTGATTATCGAACTGAAATCAGAATCTGCAAGTTGTCTATATATGAATATCAAATGTTATAGATAATTCTTGCACGAAATTTTATATTTTTTGTTTGAAAAATATATGTTTGTATAAATGAATATATTAATTATCCATTTCTCCGAAGCATCATCTTAGTAGATATGAACTACTGGGTAGAAGATAGTTTAGTTATTTATTGTCCATGCATATTTGTAGACACCACCAACAAACTACACAAAACACTATCGAGTTCAAGATAATAGTGGCCTTTACTTTCTTAAATTTTTTCATTAAATATTTAGTGTTATAATTCTTTTATTTGAATCTTTTGTAGGTTAGTGAGCAACCATCAAAAGATTTGGATACAAGATCTTACCGAGAAGGTAGCTGTGACAGCAGTCGCTGTCTTTCAGAAAGAACATCACCTTTAAGTACTCGTCCACGAAGTTCTACATTTACATCATCCCGTGAAGTAAAATCGCCATCTACTAAAAACATAAATAATAAACAAGATTCCTCTCAAAATAAAAGACCAATTATGAACATGTAAGTATTTTTTGATGATAAAAAGTTTAGTTAGGGCTTTACTGGATGGTATTCGAATACTATAAATAAAATAATTAATCATTTTCTCCCGACCAGCTTTATCCTTAGGTCTTTGAGATCTCGCTCTTGAATGGAAATTATATAATTTTAACGTTTATTTAATTTACTCCAAGAACAGTAAATGTTGATTTTACTGTATTTCTGCTATAATTGATATGATTTTAATTAAAATCCAAAGATTAAGGAACTAGATTTTACTATTGTCATTGTTTAATTTTTTATGCGTGTGTCGTTAATTCAATTTTTCCGTGTCTGCAAATTAAACTTCCTGCACTTTAACTATCTTGGATTGATTTTTCCCTACCAGCCAATAAATTGCTGATTGGCAATTTTTTAGTTTCCCTTTCAAAACGTGGGAAATTCTTTCTTAGATTTCAAAACAAATATATCAGGGATGCATAATGAAAAATGAATTGATTTTTTCTTGATAATTTTGTGTTTAAGTCATTCAAATGACCTGTTTATGTCTGTGAGAAAAGCCAAACCACATTGGAAACTTACTTCTTTTAATCGTCTGGTATTTCTATTACGGTCGCTTAGAAATGTAACAATTTCTTCAAATAGTTCTATAAAACACTTAAGGGCAACTATTCAGCTGAGCCATCTAACTTCTGTATATTAAAGAATATCAGAAGGCAGATAATCGAGTTTCTTTAAAAATTCTTTGATTCCCTATAAATGACGGCATTAGGAATTAAATTAATTACTTCAGATACACACTGCATTAGGTTTGCAAATCCCGATTCTTTACCACATAAATTCTCTTGATGAATAATGCAATGAAACTGCAACAGTTATACACCACACTGGGCATGGCGTTCTTTTAACAGCGTAACCATTCCAGTTTTGGTACCAGTCATTGATTTTGTTCCATATCTTGTAATACTAACACAATTGTCCATGTTTAAGGAAGCTGCATTGTACAAATGTGTCAATCTAGAAAGAAGTTCACTTCCAGTTGTTTGCCCCTTGATAGGAAGCATTCCAAGTCACAACATTTTTCAACATAGCATCGTCCATAACAAAAAATTTTAACATTTCCGCGAACTAAACAAGTAATTGGGCTACGTATGTTCGATCTGTAGATTCATCATTTGCTAAAGATGGGTATACAAAGTTAGAAGCAGTAGATTTTACTTGATTTTCAATGTCTTCATTCAACAGTTGAATTCTTTAATTAGCCATTCTATTTAAGCCTATATTTTCAAATTTCCCTTTTGCTTCAGGGCAAAGTCTTTCTGATGCAATTAACAAACACGTTTTAACAAAATCACCATGTGTGAATTGTCGACTTTCTTTAGCGATAACTTCAGCGACACCTCAGCTCACTTCCACATATGAATCTAACTCAGATGCCTATTTTTGAAAAAGATTTGCTTGACCTCTGAATGAACCACAAAATGTTTATGCTCCATCTCATAATGTCTTCTTACGTTATACTCTTTTGCAACTGCAATCTTGCAAGTACATATTAAGCATGTGACAGAATCATTGTAATAGATAAAACAATATTTATCGTTCCATGAATCTTGAAATTTCTGGTTTTGAAGATCCCCTTTTCTTTACTCTTTCATTTTACTTAAAATATTTATATATGCCTTTATAAAATAAATGATTCTGAACCAAAATTGCGAATTAAAAAGGGAATATCTAACAGTTCTGTGGCTTCGATTAAGAAATAACCTATCTACTATCAAAACCACTCTGTGTTTATTGTAATGATCGTCGCGACCACGCCCGCGAGCTTTCCCCTACGAAAATTCGTACTCGCAGGGTAGCCATGAAGGGCACAAACTGAAAAGCCGCGTAATAAAAGGTAAATAACCTAATGAACAACTGTAAATCATTTATTCTGATGTAGAATCGTTTTCATATCAGATTTTTTCCCTTGTTTATCGGAAAAACTCTCATTTCATTTTAAATCAGTCTTACTTTATTAACAATAACATTTGCGGGCCAGCTTAAAAGACTAGACGGGCCATAGGTTGTGCGTCCCTGATATATATCAATAGGACTTCAGTTTAAACCGAGAATTTTCAGAGATAATACAAAACTGAAATAATAGTACATATAATCACGGATTCATAAACCTTCAAGGTACTTTAACAGTTCTGCCATTTCTTATAGTCAGTTTCATCACAATTACCAATGTTGTTATCTTTGTTGTCAATAACAGTATCTTTCTTGACCTCACTATCCATTAAAGGTTTCATCTCCAGAGGATAAATCTTGTTAAACGAATTATCCTTTGGAAATAAGATTTTCAATGGCTCTTGCAACTTGACCGTTTGATATTTTGAACTGCTGTAAATGAATAGCCCATATCTTTACCTGGATAAATATATAGCCATTGATCATAGTAATTGATTCTTAGAATTGTCTTCAATTGAGACAATATCTCTCAACTTTACTTTGTTATAATTTCCTTTTTACATAATTGCATTTCCCAAGCATTGATAACGAAATTTATTTTTTATATATTGTCTGAGGTTTTGTTGATATTTCCAACGACTTGTAACATCAATGTTATCTGTCTATCTAAATCCGGTACATTCATAAAGGACGCTGATGGAGTGAGAATAATGAAATTATTAGGATCTTAAGAAATTATGGGAGAAGCCTTGATTTACATCGTTTCTTAATATAAACAGACATTTCCCAAAGTATTTCTAAGAAGTTTCTTGACCATTTGTACCATTCACTCCACAGAGGAGCAGAAAAAGGGTATGAATTTGCACATTATTCTTTAGGTAGAAGTTGCTTGCTGATTAATTCTATTAAAATTTCCATTTTCATTTTTTCCTTTCAAAATTTCAAATATTTCGTATTTTTACCAATAGAAATATGAAAAAAGAAGGAAAAAAAAAAGAAGAAAAAAGGCACTGTGGGTGTCTGATACAACACCGATTTTCTTTTTTCAAAATCTCAGAATAATTTATTGTACCATCTCTTTTTAAATTTTATTCATTCATCAAACAGTATTCAGTGATTAAATTACCTCTAAACTTGTAAGAAGCGTCGAAGACTGGTTGGATCGTTGTAGTAGAACCTTCTTGGTGAGGAGGATAGGGATCAAAATCCTTAAAGAGAATCTGCTGTAAAAACTTCCTTTTGCCATTCTTTAAAAATATAATCATTGGTTTCAAACTGATAATTTTTAGTCAGCTTCTTGCTAGTATAAATTATCTTTTTCCAGTATTGTCCCTGTTGCTAGGTTATCCACCAACAGCTCTACATGCGTTAAATTTTCTCATCGTTCTGCCGTAATTTTCATTTGGTTAATTGTAGACTTAAGGATATACGACTACTGATATTATATATCGAATAATGATTTAACAGTCTTGCTTTTCTATCCAGTCTTAATTTGTACCTAAATGTTTGTTAAAAAAATTCTAGTCGATTTTAATTCGCAAACGCTCTATTTTCATAACTAGATGATTTCTCTTCAGTATAAATTTGTACGGTATTTGATACTTCAGGACACATTGTAATTTTGTGTTTTCTGACATCGTACAATAGCCTTACAGATTCGAGACGGGGATTGGGGGCGTGCCGTATTCTTTAAAATATCCTGTTTTTCTTCAAAAGATTTTTTAACCTTTAAAACTGTCGTGAGGATTTTGAATTTCACAACAGAATATACACGATTTTAAATTTTGGCCTCCATATACAAAATCATTAGCCGCCGAAGATAATATTTCGATTTTTCCCCTCCGATTTAGAGATTCATTTTTTCTCCTTTTCTCTCCTTCAATTTTTGCTGTATGAAGCAGCAACAACTACAATATAAATTATACTTATTTTTATTATAATTTATTTTATCCGATTATTTATCTATTTTTGTTTCCCTTTTTACATAAATTACCGGATTTCCTTACCAGACTCTTAGCAAATTCTCAATAATACCCGACTCTCCCAACTGAAACAGCACAGCAGCATATTTCTCAGTAGCTGTGCTGACTGTTTCTGATGTTAAATGTGACTCCTATTTATCATTCATATCAAAGTCATTGATCATCAAAATATTATCTAATTTAGGTTTTGTATTGGTTTCATTTCATATACGATAAAAAGAACTTCAAAATGAACTTTTTCTCTAGGCCAGGCAATATCTAATCTGTTTGTATTCCACGTTGTAATGATCAGAATTGGCGTCTATTAAAGCAATACATATATTGTCATTCAATGTTGCTTCTAAATTAGTAGCTGTCCTTTCTATACTTGAAAATTTCATTTCAATATCTTCTCTATTTACTTAATTTTTTTATTTAAAGTTGTTTTTAATTTATTACAACGTTTTGTAAAATTTCTGTCTTGGCTGGTCTTAATTAAAATTTCCATTTCAAGATAAGGCTTTATCAGCGCAACGTTTCTTAGGTTAAATTCTTAATCATGTTTGCAAGACCACAAAATAATTTGCTTTTAAAAATTTTAAACATTTTTTAAAGCTTTGAAATATTATTGTTTAGATCTGATTAGAAAGAATGTTAAACCAAGGTTTTTTCCAGCCTCTTCAATTTTTATTCCATAAAAATAATTTTACAAAACCGTTGCTTTAAAAATTAAGATAAATGAATTAAAGAAAAATTTCAAATTTCCTGCCTTTCTTCCTACTTTTTAGGTTTCAGCAGTGAGTGGTATTTTACTGGTCGTGACTATATCGAGTGAATAAGTACGTCAAGCATCTAATTAAATGTAATGAATATCTAATTCAAAAATTGAAGCGACTGAAATCCTTTAAAAACACATCTACATTATACAGCTGAAACGAGTTATATATGGAGAATAAAAATGTGAAGATAATTCTCTTGAGTTTACATCGTGAAAAGTTCCTTTAACACTCTTTCTGTACAGAAAGAAACGCTCAAACAAACCAAAAATTATTCGAAGCAAACTCATGTAGAATGAAAACTGGAGTCCTTAGATTGCGCTACGATTAGTTTATGCAGTTTTAATAATGGTCGTGTTAGTCTTCGGCAGTGTAGCATTTCTAGTTGAACCTATTTTATAAAAGCGAAATGGATTGTATTTAAATACGAATTAGTTCTCAAAAAGAAAAAAAATTATCTTATATATAGATTGTTCATTTTAAATGTGATCCAATTGCTAATTTTTAAACCCTTACAGAGGTATTTACTTCCACTTAGAAGGATATTTCAGATAGCATAAAGAATTTATACTGAATCAATTGATGTACTGCTAGTTGACTCAATGGGGTTCTAAAAAAGTTCCGATCTTTTTCTCTGACCGGGTTATGAAATTTTTAATTTGTTGACTTTCGTATGAGTTGGGAATTACTTAAGAAAAGCAATGATCACCATGAAATAAAATCATGAAATGATTGACGAATTTTCTTGGAGCAAACCATAGAAATTTATTTAAATAGTCTAAATTGTGATATAAACTTCATAATTCCTGTCGGTTTATTTCACAAAGCATTTAGGTTGATTTTGCTTAAAACCGTATTGACATCGGAATACGAATTTATGCCTCTTGCAAAGTCTACGAATACCTCTAAATCAGAGTTTAGAATAGAGAGTTTCTAATCTGTATTAAACAAGGATTTAAAGTTTTCTTTGGTTGAGAATTATTAATAAATGAAATATTTAAGATGAGACATGGTAGTTGATAGATACCCATTGATCATATCGTCCATTGCTAAATAGCTGTTCGCTGTTCATATATATATATATATATATATATATATAATAAAAAACATTTAATTTACTTATTTTAAGAAGTTAGCAGAGTCGTGGCCGAAATCATGTATAAGACAGGTTGGATTTCTAAGTTCTTTTTATCCCACCACGGGAGAAGGCATTATTCACAGCGAAAGCGACGTGCACAACACAGAACTACACAACACGGAATCGACGGAAAAGATAAGTGTAAAAAGGGGGACGGGAAATCATTATCCCTGGTCTTAAATACCAAGACTTTGATAGGGAAAATATTTATTATAGAGCTTGTAAAATTGGATTTCGATGGGGATTTCCATAACTCACGCATAAGAGGCAAGGGAAACACAGGGATCTTTTTAAAGATATTTTGTTTAGGTCTGCAATTTTCATCTTTCCCACGGAGTGTGAGAAAGTAACCGGCGTTTAGCAAGTTTCAGCAATTTTACACAGCTTCTGTTGAATTAATTAATTAGGGCAAGTGGAATGGATCAGGAAATAAGAGAATATTTTAGAATGACATTACTATAGGCTAAATTAAGATATGGGTTTGGAAATTAATTTGGATTAAAATTTAGAGTTATATATAATATTAAAAGGTTAAAATAAATAGAGGTTAAAAATTTAAATTATGCACAAACTTCGCAAGAATAACATCCTTTTAATCCATCCATCCTTTTAACCAGATCAGAGAAAACAGGAGGGCAGGGAACGGAAAATCTTCCCAAACTTGTCTTGAAATCAGACCTCGGATTAGCATACAAGCTGCAATGTAGAGGGATGTGCTCTAAATTTTCCTCCGTCGTGCCACAATTACAATTATTTTTGAAAAAATACTAAATCTGGTTAAGTAGCATTTAAAATTCCCGTGACCAGTTAAAATGTGAATAAATTTGAAATCAATAGAGAAATATTCGCACTTAAAACGATGAAAGGCTGTTAGGAAAAATCTCATTGTCCACTGAGCTTTCAATGAGGCAAGTTATTCAATGTTTGTTAACAAGAGTTTTTTTCTTTTGCAACAAACTTCCAGTAATATGCAGGAGTACTCATATTTGAAACAGTATCAAGTTTAGTTGCGTATTTAGCCAGTTGGTCGGCTCTTTCATTTCCAAGATAACCCCAATGACCCCAAATGTAAGCAAAATGGATTTCCAAAACATTTTCATCTGCACAATAAATGGACTGAACTTTCACCACGAGTCTTTCCGAAGTAACTAAATTGTGTAATAAGAAGAGGGAAGAAAGAGAATTCGTACAAATGAGGTATTTTACAACCGAAAGTCTTATGCAAATTTTTAATTCATTTTACGGCGAGATTCAAACATAAAAGCTCGACTTGGAACACCGAGCATTCATCAGGAATACGATTCTGGCCCTTTTCTTTTTTCCTTTCCGTTTTCATAAATAATAAAAGCAAAGCCAACCTTACCATTCAACTTGCTACCATCTGAAAAACAAGTAACTTTCTACTCTTCAAGAATACAACTGTGACATGTTTCCTTCTAGAAGGATACGGCAAGCACGCAAGAGTCTACCATACAAGGTACTACAAAGACGAGAATGAGACATAAAATCTCCGACGTCAAGATTATCTAAAATAACCAAATCTATAAGTGGGAGACCTGAAATCACAGAGTGCATCATAGATAACATCCCTGTAGCCAAGAAAAATTCGCAGTAAAAATCTCCTTTGAAGTCTTCTAATGAGTTTGCTATTTATTTTCTTCTTCAATGAGTTCCCCCGAGCTCTTGAAGCATAGGGAATAAGTAGAAAAATGACTTGTTTATAAATTAACTTAAGAACGTCGGTTTTAACCACCATATGTATTCTTGGAAATTCTTAGTAAGCCGAGAAGAACTTTTTCACACTTGCTTGAGGCATAAAAAATATGTTGTTTCCACTGTATGTTCCCTGATACTTCATTTGTTGAATTTCCTCAATGGACTCACTCTCAAGAGTTAAGTGAATTGTTTCATCTGACCTTTATTTTTTTATTTATCATAAAGTTAGATTTTTGAAGCATTAAATTCTAGCTTATAGAGCTTTGACCAGTCAAAAACGAAGTTGAGAATTTCTTGAGACAAATCACAAGCATCATTAAAGTATTTGCACTGTACAGAAAAAAACGAGTCGTCTGCAAAAGCAATTTTATAACAGTATGGGAACTTTGATAATTTACAAAGCAAATCGTTCCAAACAAAGGGTCCAGTAACAGAGCCATGAGGACAACCTCTCTCCAAACCAAATTTCTTCTTGATATTACCCAAAGTGGGCTCAGCAGTACGAAGTTGGAAATACTTTTTAATAGATATTAAATATTTGTTTGGAATTTTGAAAAATTTCAGAAAGTGTAAAATACCCGACCACCACGCATTATCAAAGGGCTCTTTTATATCCAAGAAAATAAGGAAGGTCACATAATTTTTTCGTTTACCCTGTTTGACAATATCACAAAGCTGAACTGGTGCATCTTCAGTCGAATTTTGAGGAGTAAATCCATATTGATCTTCAGTCAGTAAACAAGATATCCTTCAATGGTAGTTGTAATCTATTCACACAAATCTTCTCAAGGCACTTTCCCAAGCAAGGAAGTAAACTAATACATCGGATATTATCAACATGTATCCTCGATAATTCAGTATTTTTAGGGAGAAGTATAACTTCTGCATTTTTCCAAACCCGAGGGAAAACTAGATTTAAACATGCATCAAATAACGCCAGAACAATAAGGGGGAACTAGAATGAAAGTTCACATCGCAGCTATTTAGGGTCCGAATAGACAGAAAAAAAGGGTTGTATTCGGTCTCTGTCTTTTTTCGGATGGCAAATAATAATAATAATCCAGCGCAGCTCTAAGTCTTTTCCTCTGGCTTGAAATGGTTGAATCGCAAG
Source organism: Argiope argentata (assembly GCA_026289955.1). Lineage (NCBI taxonomy): Eukaryota > Metazoa > Arthropoda > Arachnida > Araneae > Araneidae > Argiope > Argiope argentata. The sequence continues at coordinate 877,804 of JAOUZG010003378.1, forward strand.
GTTTTGTTAGCAAGAATTCGTTGCAGATCTGAAGCAGCTTTTTTGATAAAATCCGAAGCATATTCAATTTTATGTTCGCCATTTATAGCTTCCCATCTCATGTACCAAGGAGCATTCACTATCTTTAGTAATAGTGCTTTGGAAAACTAGCAACTACTTATTGTGGATTGATGATGCTGATCGGATGTACTGATGTGGAGCTCCAATTTCGAGAACTACATTTCATGATTGCTGTTAAATTCGATTTATGGAGTAAAAGTTTGAAAATATCTTACTCTATCCGGAAACTAAATTATCGAGTTGTTTAAATATCTTTAAAAAGGAGCTGTTTAATATGCCCATTAAATGTTAATTATCGTCTAGAAATATCCCTTAGTTTTTGTAATCAATTACTTTGGGGATAGGTTGGCCGAAAATTTTTATTGGTTTATCATGAGTATTAACTTTTTAGTGAAAGGGAAGCTCGTTTATTTCGTCTGGTTATCCTTGATTTTGTTGACAATGAGCCAGAGGTCCGGAATCTTAAATTTATAACTTAAGATTTCGTAAATTACAAGTAATTCATTTATTTTCTTAAACAACATAAATTATAAATCTTTGTGTTGTACAAAACATTTTTTACGGGTATAAGTATATGGCTTGTTATTTTACATTAGAATGCGCACCCTTTGTGTCTGTTTATATACAAAACTTTATTAGGCAAATTGGTGAGAGATAATTACTTTGTAGACACTTTAATTTTTTTCTTCATTCTGAAGTAATTTCTTTAGACAATTTATGTTTTTCCAGTCTACCATGACCAGGAATCAGAGATGTGTGCTATTAGTACAGGCTGAAGATAGAGAGGCTATGGGTTAGGACTGGGAACTTTTAAAATGTTCTTATGTGTTCGAGAAGGTAACTTTTCGAAGTATAGCTCAATCAGGATTTCTTTTAAACTTGTGATTTTCACAGGATACATTAGGCTTAGAAGCATGAGAAAAGCCAAAAGCTTAAGAAATTCTGAAATTAAAGTACCAATAAGTTTAAATTTAGATGTGCGGAAAAAATTAATTTTTTGAGCATTTATTATTCAAATTAATCACCCCCATTCAGGGTTCTTTAGATGGGTGTCCCAATGCCGGAGTTTCCAAGGACTTTACTCCCTTTCTGATTTATTCTCCCCCATGTTTTCTGTCTGCTTTATCCTTCCATCCCTCGTCAGCAAGCAAGGGAGTTCTCCATGGACAGCCAAAAACCGCACGTCTTGTCCGCGCTTGACAACCCATTAGACGGATTGTCCACTATGGTCCCCAGTCTATTATCGGCTGGTAGCTTGCTATGAAAGGGACTAGTCTTCTAGATATCAACCGAAGGGATCACTTCCTGGCCTTGTCGTTAATGGTGATCACTGTCCCTTGGAGTAATTCCCAGCGTATAGGTACCGGTTAGCACTATGGAAAGCGTCGAGAGTGGAAATATCTAGAGCCTGTGGCTGCCATCCTTTGTTGAGTTCCGTAGTGTACGGTGCCGTCGGACCTGAATTTCTACCAATATCGTATGATCAAATGAAAATTGCTCAGTTAGGTAGGCGACAAATTGATTCGAACAATTCAATTACTGCTATCTTTAGAATTTTTTTTCTCTTGAAAAGAATTTTCAAGACGATTGAGACTTTATTCGGTATCTCCAATTTCGTAGGAAACATCACCACTGGCAATATCGGAGAAGTGAACTGCGCTTAGAAACTTCGTACCGGAGACTTGCCATTGGAAGTCTCCGGTGGACAAATGTAGAAAGTGAAGATATTTGCCGGTATCCAGATCATAGTGTCGCCTCATGTTTCTTTAAATTCCTCCAAGGGAGTTATCTTCTGCGGAAAATTATTTAATATTGAAGAGGAATAAATTCTCAAGGAATTTAAAATCTAAGGGGTGAGTTATACAAGACGTATATCAATACTGAGAGATGGTGAACTCTATAAGACGAGACATTGATTCTGACATTTGGTTTTCCAAAACTGCCAGAGTATAGTAAAACAGGCTATATCCCTCTTCCAGTAAGATGGTATATACCCAATCCACTTCGTTTTATCTAATACCAACGCTTTGGGCAATCTGAAATTTCTTGCTCAAAACTTGCTGACTTGGGACATTGACTTTCGCCCGCCATGCAGTTGTCGGTCATGCCAGTTCTCAATGCAACTGTGTAGAGAAGTGTTTAAACTGAAAAGATGCACACACCTCGTATTCTAGAAAAAATTTTCAGCCACCAGGATTGGCTGTAAAAGAAGTAATTAGTACAAAAAAAGATCGGATATCTTACGCCACGACTAGGAAACATGTTAAATCCCTACATGCATTAGCTATGCTTTCATAGCTCAAACAAAAAATGGCCGGTCAAAATCTTTTGATATATGGAATGATTCTTTGACTTTAGATAAATCAGTTACTATTCCCGAAATACGCCGTAGTTCTAATTCACCTAAACTATGTATTACTCAGAATGAAAATGTGTAAATTCAGTCTGTAACGTTGCGTCAGCGTCACAGGATTTGAATGATTTTCAGTTAGTAATAAAGAAAATGATATAATAAAAAACACTGTCCGCAGTTGAAAACCAAAAGGAAGCAATGTCAGAAAAATCAAACTTTTGGGTAATCTCGCCTATGTCAGGTTTCGACTTCTGCTATTATGCAAGTTAATATTTCTGCTTCAATGCATGTGGTAAATCGCTCCAAAGCTATACGTAAAACTAGTTTTTTGCCATCTTCCTCTATTTCTGAACACATATCGATAGACAATATTTCTAGCAACAAAAGGGGGTGTCGTCTATTGCTGAATTCAATATAGACTATGACCAAATCGAAACTATTGAGGAATTTCCAATTTTGTTGATCTGCAGGAACAACTAACAGTAAGAACTCAACTTATAATCTGACTGTTAAAGAAAAACTGTAAAACATCACATTTAATTGGGTTAATTTATAAAAAATTTCATTCTAATACAATTAGTATCCCTGTTCATGACACGTAAACAAAGAAACATCGTATCAAAAGAGTGCAAAGATTTTCTATTCCCAATTTCGATATCATTATTTGTCTTTTGGTTTTTTAAATAATTTTTACAATTTCTTAAATTTTTATCTTGTTATTTTTCTTTGCATATGCATATTCCATATTTTGGATTTTATGTTTATATGATTCATCTTTTATTTTTAAGTTTCTGAATACTTTCCATTTTTACCATTTGATTGGCGCAATCTAGCCAAACATGGCATTTGCGCCATTAAACTTCAATCAACTAACCAACCAATTTGAATTAATCACACAAACTTACGTATATAATTTAATTGTTAGCGTTCATGTTATTCTTTTTTAATAAATAAAAATATTTTGAAGATAATGAAAGTATTGTCATAAAAATATAAGCATTTTAGTTGTATTCTTTTAAACATTACTTGGCGAAACGTAATTAAAAAATATATATCTGAAGACTTCATTGCAAATAGTGAAATTTTCTTATAGCTTTTCTGTGTTTCAATAGAATTTACTTTCTGAAGGCTGCTGACTACTTTTAATTTGTTTATAAGCTTTCTTAATATTTGAATAGTTTTTCTTATTGTCCTTGCAACAAATATTTTTCTGGATATCATATGTTCAACATTAAAGTTGTGAATTGTCTTTTTATTCCGATTGGTTTATTAACTTTTAATGAAAATTTCGATTTGATGAAATTATATACAATTAGCCTTTATTTTTTAGCCAAATAAAAACGTGTAACCAAAAAAAAACATTAAAAAGCTATTAGAAAATTTATCCTTTTCACCGTTATTTATTTATTAAAATCAAAATTAACTAATTTTTGTGCAGGTTTATGAAAGCTAGTACTCCAATAAAAACTCCTTCAACTGGACAAAGAGAATCTAAGGGATCATGGAGACAAGCAATTTTCCATCGTGTACAGACTCCTAATCGGAGCCGAAATGCTCGTGAGTAAAAAATATCAAAACAGATAAAAAATATTTTTTGATTTGTTTTGAATGATTATATCTTTTTAAAAACCGCTGTTATACGAAATTGATTTTTTATTATTAAGCTGATTGCAATTTTTCTTTTTTCAATATCTCTTGTTATGAATTAATTTTTCTTTTTCAAACATTTTTTCAACCAGATGAGGAGCGGTTCGAGTATAGACTATAGAGCCGTTTCATCTCCTTTCCATCACCTTTCGCTACTTTTTAAAATATTATGATGAATTTATAAATACATCCGTAATATTTAAATCTGCCTTGACCAATATAATACGGCTTTTATTCTGATTCAATCTAATTTAACCCCAAAAAAATTCTCTTTGGAAAAGAACACATTGGCTAACGCAATTTTTTCAAAGCACCATTTTTCACTTATTCAGATGTGCATGTTTTACTAATAAAAGCGAAGAAAAACAGAACTCCTCAACTAATTTGTCTACACCTGTTTTGGAATTATCCTATTACAACCTGTGGAAGAAATGCATTTTTTAAAATTTTAATATCTACACTCATATTTAAAAACATTTTATTGCATACACATAACACTATTGATTAATCATAATTTTTTTGTATAGATGTTTAGTTTCTTTCTGATTATTCCTCTGCATTTAACAGTTTTCATGAAATATTGTCTCTCATATGTGCTGAATAACCTTGAAATAAGTTATCGTTGCACGCATAGATTAGAATTTACTGCTTCAATTCAATTTAAAAGTAAAAGTACGTGAGTTTCCTAATTGCTATTCCGAAAATAAGAAATTCAATATAATATTATTTTATAAATTTGTTAGTTTTTAAAATAATTTATTTGCTGTTGAAATGAAATTGACCCCAGAAGCTTACACAATGATTAATAGATGAATGCATTCAGTTTCAATGTAATAAAGAAGAATTCATATTCTAGGTTAATTGATTTGATAAAATTCACACCTGAAAAATTAACTTATTTTTTGCTAGCTAAATTATATAATGAACAAAGAAATGATGCAAATTCATGAGGATTCCATAAATACATCAAAGACTGAACCAGTCGCGGATGTAGTCATTTTACGGCTTTGCTAGTACACGTTATAAGATTTCTGTTTTGATTAATTTGTCAGTATAGTTTCTCAGTCCCACACTTTTTTTTTTTACTCAATCAACATTCTAATGATTTTTTAAAATTTTATTTTAATATCGTTTCAAAGTTTTATTAAATATCGTTATATAGTATTTATTAATTAAAAATTCATGATAGTGCAGAATTCACGTTTGTATACAATATTATTTAATCATACTCTTGATATATTCTATATTGTTTATATATTATAATGACAATGCGAACGAAATGTGAAAGTTGGTTTGCATTTCTATTTTATTCAGTATCAGTATATATTTATTCTTTTTCAAAATACTTGACTGATAAAAATTTGGTTATATTATCAAATCACCAATTTTTAATTTTCTTTTGAATGTATTAGTTTAGTACAATTCAATTTTTTAAAGAAAGTCGAAAGAAAATTTTAATTTAAAAAAATTTTCTTCTTGAAATGTATTTAATTTGCAGCATACGGTGAGTTTTTGCAAAAGTCCATGAAAAGGGACAATACAAAAGCATTTATACACGTTATTTTGGCTTTCATATAATATATATAAAGGCATTTGTACAAAATGGTTACTAAAGAATACAAGAAAGGATTTCATTTTCCACATCATATAAAGTCCTTATGCATTACACCTATTTTCTAATGTCTTCCAAATTCAAAGTATAGATATAGATGGTGAAAATTTAGATGTAAATTATTGACTGAAAAAAGCTTGACATTGAAAATGAAAAAACTCGCTCTAAAAAGGTTGGAAATTTTTTCCGTAATGTAAATTAAAACAAAAATAAAAGATTCTGATTGCAATATATTTTATGATATTGATACGAATCTGTAATATTGCTTCGCAGCACGTTTAGTTACATCGGTGGAAAACCCGTTTTACGATAAGTTTTATCGAATGCCGTATCAGTGCGTGACCTCCGAGAGAGATAAGGCCTGCTGGCTGTTGGAATGAGTTATCACTGTTGGGTGGAAGCTTAGACAAGGACGGAGATTGACATAACGCGTAACTTGCGATGTTAAGCGCTTTCGTCAATTCCCTAAATTATCAAATAATTGCATGGATACTAATTAAAATAATATTACTTCGTATTAAAAAATTGACTTTTAAATAATTACAATAGCAGTTTGAAAATTTCCGATATTGAACATCACATTTTCTAGACAACTTTCATTATTTAAAAAAAAACATTCGCCGAATTATTAAATAGGTGAATAATTGCTAACTTACGAATTATTCAATATTTGTGTAAAATAGATGTATGCATTAAATTTTCTTTTAAATAGCAACTTTTTAATTATCATGAATTTTATTTTTTAAAAGAGAAAGCTAATCAGCAGTAAAAGATTTACGTAGATATTGAATTTCATTTTTTTTCTTCTTCTTAGAATTGTTCTTTAAAAAATATAGCAAATCTACAAGCAGTATTTGCATTTAAAAAAATATAGTTAATAACTATGAAGGAATTAAGAAATGATAAATCATGAACCAGATGAAGAGGCATATTAATGGGCATTCGTTTATTTCAACATAATCAATAGCAAGAAAAAACAATACAATTATTCAGAACTTACACATATACATATACTATTAAAATACACTTAAAAAACAATTAGTTTTATATACTATATAAAAAATACAATTATTTAGAACACACATATACAATAGAAATATCACTTTAAATAGGATTTATAACAAAATAAAAATGACAGCTAAAATTGTGATATTTTTAAGAAATTATAAAATATGAACCAGATGAAGATGTGTATTAATTAACATTTATTTCTCCATAACCATTAGCAAGAAAAAAACAATACAATTATTCAGAACTCATACAAAGTAGACATACTATTATGATGTGATTAACAATTATTTTTATGCACTATATAAATTAATTTTAAAAATAATTTTCACTTTATTCCTTCAAAACTTTTTTTTCTTCCCTTTCTATACTTCTATTATAACAAGTATTTCCTACCCTTCCGATTGATAAATTTTATTTGCTAATTTGTTTATTTATCTATGGAAGAATTTTTAGAAAAAGTTTCTAGTTTTCTTTTATTCTTAGAAGTTGTTTTATTATTGGATTTACCTTTCACCTCATCATTTTTCACTTTACAATAATTATTTAATAAACTGTTTGTTGCTGACCTCAGAATTACAGCAAGCAAAGGTAATATTTCATGCCCATCTGCACAAACATCGGAAGAAAGAAAGATATCTTTAGTTATTAAAATATTTTCTACAAGATGAATGACCAAATTTCGTTGATTAGGAACTTCAATAAATTTATTTTCATATTTTTCACTAATTAATTTTTGAACAACAATATATGTGTGGATAACAGCATTAAATACTATTGTACTAGGATATAATAACCCACCCTTATCTTTTACATCTATTAGTTTAAAATTAGGAGGAATGGAATCTTCATCTGTTGTCAATTTTTGGCGGCAATGTAAACACTTAGTTTTTTTAAAAGCAGCACGAGAACAGTAACCAGCTAAATATGCTATTATGGGCAAGGTATCTATTATTTTATCTATGTCAGATTCTTCTACAGGTATGTCAAAAAAAATTAAATTAATGGGTTCTTTTCCATTGTCGTTATTCTGATCATTGTCCTCAAATATGTTAATAGTTATAGTACCTTTATGATGAGAGGCAATTTTCAATTCGTGGGTTAATCTTAGTTTATTTTCAGTCTCGTATATTTGTCTTACAGAAATGTGATACTGATCTCCAGCCATGCTTCTATACTGTCCAAATCTAGATTCTAGCTTATCAGTTTGGATTTTACTTAATAGAAGATATTTCTTTTTTAATGTCGTGGTGCAATAATCTGCTATTTCTATGAAAGCTTGGGTGGTATGACGAAAGGCAAGAAATGTTTCATTGGAAAGTCTTCCATTATTTGAATCAAGCTTTTCCCATGTGCTTACCCATTTAACAAGCTGTTTTAAAAAAGCCAATCGTTCATCAGATGGAGTATTTGTTATATGCTCACACATGGGATTACGCTTTACCTTTCCTTTGTTGGGAGTCTTTACATTTACAATATCCCACCAAGTACAAATTATATCTATGAACTTAGATGTTTGCTCATAGCTTTCAAAATGGTGTTTATCTCCAAACTCATTCAAGGCATGAGCAACATTAGTATTAAAAATCTTTAAGACTAAATTCACATTTTGCCTTTCCAAAGAGGTTGGCCACAGAGCTTTACGTGTTAAACCAAAACCAAACTTTAACAAGTTGGTACACTCTAAATCGTAAAGCTCTCTGACAGTTCTTAAAGAGGCAGTACAAATATTTTCTAAGGAAGGAAAATCTGGATAGTAAAAATAGTAGCCATTTTTATGATTATTGAGTGAATTATTTCGTATACATTTAAGAATGTGCACAGAATCAATTATATAAAAAAGGGGACGTGAATTATCTATTGGGTGGTCATATTTAATTTTTAGTTTAGGAGGATTACTAAACTTGCTTACTGCTGCTCGATTAATAGAATTATTATCTGTTACAATTCCTATCACTTAGTAACCTATTTCCTCAAGCCCCTTTATAACTTTCATAATTAAATTAAAAAGCTGTAGAGAATCAAATGTTTTAACAGGCACAATATGAATAACATCTTTGTAGGAAGAAAAAAGACTTTGCAACATAAATACATGTGCACTGTTTGCTAATTTAGTGTCATTGTATGCTGTCCCAACTATGTTTCCTCTTTATAATCTAGAAATGGCTTGATATGTACAGGGTAAGTCAAAATGAATATAGCGATTACAAACGGCTATAACTATTTAATGAAAAAAGATATATCGATAAGATTTACACAGAATGTAGACGGAACTTCAAAATTTATTAACGTAAAGCGCACGTGCAGCCAAGCGGATGCATGCGCGAAATCGAACTTCGCAACGACAAGAAACCTGTTCAGCGCGGCGTCTCATTAGTGGAAATGGCTAGTCCCGTGCAGAAAGCATTCTCTGTGTTGGAATTTCACAGTTGCCGTTCTGTTATTACAGTGCAGAGAAAATTTCGTCAGCGGTACAATGAAGAACCTCCAAATGCGAACAACATACGCAGATGGCATCGGATGTTTGAGGAAACAGGATGTTTGTGCAAAGGAAAATGTAGCGGAAGGCCACGTGTTTCATCGGAAAACGTTGAAAAAATTCGCGAAACGTATCAACAAAGCCCACGGAAATCGACGTACGAAGGTAGTAGGGAGTTAAACATTCCACAAAAAACTGTATGGCGTGAAATGGAATACCGATTAGATGTTGTCCGTGTGACCAAGGGAAGTCACATAGAACATCTATGACTTCTGTATATAAAATTTTGAAGATTCTTCTACATTCTGTGTAAATCTTATCGATAAATATTTTTTCATTAAATAGTTATAGCCGTTTGTAATCGCTATATTCATTTTGACTTACCCTGTATTTCATCAACCATTAGAGTTACAACATGATCATCACCTTTTAAATTTTGAAATGCATGTTTGGCATAAACAAGAAAATTGTTGTATTCTTCTGCTTGAGGAGAATTTTTTAAATTAGAACTAATTTTTCGAATAGTGCTGGGATCTGGAAGAATCATATAATGGGAATTTCTGAGAAATTTATATGCTTGGGGAGAAATGTAAAATAACAACGATGCAAATACGATAAGATTTGGAGAATACCTGTAGCGTTCAGGTTTACACTTAAGCAGATGTAATTGCTCGAGAAAAAATTCAAAGAAAAATTTACATTCGTCATTAAGTACATCTACTGAATTTTTAGCGATAGATTCAATTATGTCAATTTTGACATTCATTGAATCGGATAATTTTTCACAGGGATCTTTTTCATAAAAATCAAGAACATTAAATGTTTGATTTACATTATTTACAGACATTGGTAATTGATATTGCTCATGTTTCAAAATCTTTTCTCCCATAAAAGGTACATTTAAAAATAGATTTTTATCAATACTTACAGCATAAGTTATGGAAGGGATACCATCTTTAATATATAGGTGGATAAATAACTTAGTTTCATCCTTTTCAATAAAAGCCCAGAAGGATGAAAGGGTATGGTCTTTCATACATTTTTTTAATTCATCAAAATTGGTGAATTCATTCTTGTTATCATAGTTCTGCTTGGAATTCAAGCTTTCAAATATTGAATGTTCAATATGAAGTTGTTCTAATCTTTACCTTTTTTTTTTTTGATGGACTCTCTCGAATTGAGGATGTAGATGACGACAAATATGTAGGGCAGCCAGGGAAAATACTGGGCACAGCATTTTCTTTTAGCTTGGGCTCCTTCAGATGAGCAGATAATGTTTCCCCAGTGCTTTCATTATAGAAAGTAGTTCTATAAAGCACTTCACCATGTTTAAAATGTCTTTCACATACCTTAAAAATAAAGATAAAAAAAAATATAAAAAAATTATAATGTAGAATAACTTTTTCTATTTATAAACCTACAAATCAAAATAATTTCTTACTGAGTTCTTAAAATGTTTTAAACCACTGCTTAAATATCAGTTATTTTCATGCTTTATTTAAAAAAAAAAAATAAACCTCTTCTAAATCTATTTAAATTAACTAATGGTCTATATTTTATATTAACAAAATAATGAAACTAGAAATCAACTAAAACTAATGCATCTTAAATCAATTTTTATTCATCAGAATGACATTAAATTTTTTTTACAAAAAATAAGACTGTAACTAACACAAATTATAAATTTTACATCTAAAAATAATTAAAACTATTTCAAAACATGGAAACGTATTAATATTTGCTCACCTTAGAATTCTTTGAAATGGTAAACTTTTTTCGTGGAATTGCATGCAACCATTTCTCTCTTAAAGTCTCATCAGTGGGAAATCCAAAAACAGGGACTTTATTTTCTTCATCATAATTTCCACGGCAGGCTGGAACTGAGCATTTACCTGGCATCTTAAAAAGAAAACAAAAGAAGGTAAAGTTTTCTTAAAAAGTAAATGGTTTAGTTACAACAAAATTTCAAATAAAATTATAAAATTTCTTAGTTTATAGATATTCAGAGTGATATTAATTCGCATTGTATTTTTAAATACAAAACTTAGTAAATTTTGTTATTAAATAATCAAAAGGTAAGCTTTAGATTCATATATGAAAAATTTCAAAAAACCTTACTTAGGTAGAATTTTTATTCCAAAATAATGAATAAATTAATAACAATCGAATAATTATGAACCTAGACAAGACTATCATAAACAAACAAAAGATAGTCTTAAAAAATCGATTTGATTTTTGACACTAAGAAATAAAGAATTTGTAAAAATAGAGAGTAGCTATTTATTCTTATTTCATTAAGTTCATTCTTAATCAAAAATACAGAACAAATAATATGGAAAAAATAAATCTCAATCATAATTTGTAGTTAAAACAGAACGTGACGAACAAATAGGCTTAACAGTAACAAATTCAATCATACTTTATGTGTGTATTGAGGATAATAAAAGAAGTACACTTACCTTCAATAATTTGTATCCAAAACTTGCTTTTGCACATCATTAATTTCAATATCACACCATCTTGGATGAAGAAATAAGTATAATAATGAGGAGAAAAAAATCGTTTATATACGCCAGTCCATGTTTTCGACGCTTAGAAAAGATGCTGACTGATTATAGTAAACTGGCTTCTCGATCGCCCTTTCGTGATGACTCATGCAGGAGCGGGAAACAGAGCCAGCAGGCCTTATCTCTCTCGGAGGTCACGATCAGTGACCCCGGACCTAGCGAGTCTTGTGGAAAAAATGGCCGAAAGTAGGATCTTCAAGAATTTTGGCGGTAGAATCAATTGGAACTGAACTGTCAGCCGAACCCTTGAGTTTATTATCCGCATCGAGTCGTGTGAGAAGTAACTAGTCCTGTAGTAGTGAATCGGCTAAAGCGAGGTGACGTTGTGGGATTTGAAGAATGCAGAGAAAACCGTAGAGAGTAGCTATGGAGATTCCCTCCTACTGAATTCTGTCTGGCCGGTTTGTGTATTGATTGTTGCTAGCTATCGATGACTGCTAAGTGTACTATTGTATTTTGTATTCGTGTTAATAAACACAGTCATTTGCTATTGAGGCCTGTTGACTGTATGTTACACCTTTTCTATAATCGAAACCTGTGAATTTACGATTTTTAATAACAAAAATCGTAAAATTAGTATAAAAATCAAGGGAAAAATAAAAAAAAATATTGTGGTAATCAAGGCAGATGAAAACATACTATCTGGAAAATACTAACCTCAAATTAGTTTTACTATTTTGAAATGAGTGCTCATAGAACCTGCTAGCATTGTATAAAAAAAGTTATTTGATTAGATTTAACTATCATTCTGTTATTCATTTAATGTAAAATGTTATAAATTTGGAGGCATTATAAAACAGAAATGTAATAAGCGAATCCATGTTAACATTCTTACATTATTCCTATTTCCATTTTTTTAAAAAAATTTTGATATTTGTATAAAACGTTTACAGTGACTTTTGTAGGCGTGTTTAATTTTATAACTACCAATTTAAATTAAATAAAAATTAGCTAATTGTATAGAAATAAGTAAGATTAGTAAATTATATCAATTTGCGTTCAGATTTTAAAGATACGGGATAAACATGAATAAAATTATTTTATTACTTGTGATTTAAAGCAAAAGTCTTTTTAGTTCTATCGTTTTATTGCTTTTTAAGGTTATATTAAATTCGCTGACGCACGTGGCGGGATAGCATAAAGCTTTAAGTCGAGCAAAGAAAATTGAGATTGAGTAGATGAAAATTGCAAAAATGAGTGTGTAATGTATGGCGTCGTTAGGAATCGTTAGATGACTGATTGATGACGAATTGTATTCATTATCCATCAATTGTCCAGTGAATGCAATTTCGCCTATAATATGTCGTGTTTTTTTAAGAGAAGCATTTCCAACAAACAGATGCCAAATATATTGCAGGAGAGTATTGCAAGTTTGAAATCTGATTCATGCGCAATGGTACCTGTGCGTATTCACTTTAATGCAGTGCGAGTCGAAAAATAATTCGAATGTTGGCTGTTTATAAAATACCTGTAGAAACACATGAAGATCTGATTTCGTATCCGATGCTGTAATCTTGAAAGCATCTGAAATCTTCAAGCATAATGACCAGTCGTTTCTGTGTCGATGTCCGTATTTTTCCCCCTGTGTTGTGCAATCGCCAACAAAGTAAAGGGACACCTCTGTAACTTAGCTTAATTAAGTTAAAACTACGTCATCACAAAATTGTTATCGATGGACATGGCTTAAGGAGACAGTTTAGTTTAGATTGATGCATTGATTAACTTAATTATGTAATTTAGTTAATTAGTATCTGCAACTTTTCCCATTATGCTTACTAATTTTTCTCTCTCAATGTATTAATTGACATGAAATTGTCCACCGAAAAATTGTTTTGAAGCTTCTGATGAAAATTGCTAGAGTTGTGAAGTTTTGAAAAACGGAGCGTCTGTTAAATGAATCATAAAAACTTCTGAGCAATATCTCGAAAACTGTAATATATTTCAGATTTTTTGGGGGGTTTATTTAAGAAACATAAAGGAACGAAATAAATTTATAAATTAGTAAAATATATTAATTTTATAAAAAATTTCTAATATGACTGATAACAAAAGTGATTCACACATAGTAAAATTTTTGCATTATTGGAATTCTGAGATACTAAAACAACGGAATCCTAAAAAAATATGCACATATCTGTAATAGTTTTTGAAATATTTACAGAAAAAAAAAAGCTTCAGAATACCTACTATTGATTGTTAACGCCTTGACAAGTCTAATTGCTGAAAGACTGGTATGTATTTATTACAGATATGCGCATAATTTTTATAAAAATATCCAATAATGATATCCTGTATATAAATATATATGAAAGGATATTGTTTCTATCGATCTACTCTTCGTGATACACTAGTTTTAACTATTATAAAATTACTATTTTCAGATAGGACGAATTTTTATACGAAAGAAAATTTATTTTATAAATTTCAATTTATAGAGTTCACCATAAATTCGCGCAAACTTCATATATTTAAATAAAAGAAATAATGCTAAAAAAAGGTGCTTTTGCTGGCGTATGTTCAAATATATCTTTCCCATTAAAAATAATTCAAAAATAACTTATAGATCATCTTTACACGTCAAACTGATATAATTAATGTAAATCGGAATGACTTTAAAACACGGTTGGAAATGGATCCGTCATTCGATGCTAACAACATGCTATTATTACCGGATCGAGCTTTATTGGTAGTTAATGTAAGAAATGGTGAATCCATAACTAAACCATTGCTTAAGCTCTTTGTGTGAAAGAAATCAAGGGGAATAAAGCAGTGCTTCATTTAAGGGGAGGCTGATTTTAATATGCTGCTTTGAGGAAACGGGAAGTTTGGAGGATTGTCCACGAAATAGCAGACCATCTGTCTATGCGACCACGTCCCTTTTGTACAAAGTGGCACGAGAAATTTGGAGCTGAGATTTCTACTTGAGGTAGCAGTACACGTAAAACTGAAAAAGTATCGGGGAGTCCAGAGATGTCGATCCGACACATTCTGCATGGAATCTTCAAACCGCATCCATACAAGATACAGGCACTGGACCAATTATTGCTTGCAGATTCCGATGAAACACAAGCCTTTGCAACATAGGCGCTTGCACACATGAGACGTGACCCATAAATGTTGCTGAACATTATGTGGATAGATGAAACCCATTTTTGGTTGCATGATGACGTCAAGACTCAAAACAGTCGTATCTGAGTGACATTAAACCCTCGTGAGTACACGACCAAACCACTACGTTCTCCTCATCTGATTGTTTGGAGTGGTTTCACAGCTTCTTTTATTCTGGACCCTATCTTTTTTGAAGAGCGTTGTTCTTTATTCGTTTGAAAAACCTATTCCATTTCTGTGAAACTGCATCTTACTTTCCAAGCTGCCCTTGCTTTGTATCAAGGACGTACTTTATCCTTCATACATAATGGTGTTTCGTTTTACGTTGCTTGCTCCAGCAAGATATTTCTCTTTGACACATTCGCTGAGGACTGAGTGATAAGCTGAGGATGTGAGATTGAGTGGTCATCGCGATCGCAAGACCTTAATCCAGGGGACTTATGGTTGTGGGAAATACCTTAAGTTTCATGGTTATCAGATTTCTTCAGCCACTTTGGTGGAACTGAAAAATACCATTCAGCGAGTCATCGGTAGCATTCATGCCGACATGCTGTATTCAACCGTAATAGGCGTAGCTCTATGTATCCCTTAATTAATACTTTGTTGTGGGGCTCATATTTGACACCTTTTGCTTTTAACAAATGTAAAGTGTTAAGTTACTGTGCTTTCTTTTGCTGATTTGTATAAACCATCTTGCTTTATATGCGAGTTCTATTTATCGATCATTTTGTAATCTTTTTTTTTTTTCATGAAATAATGGATGCATTTATTTTTATATTTCACCCGAAGCTAATTCAGCCATCAATTCGTATTGAATCTCGCTTTTTATAGTGCTAAAAAAATTCACTCTTTTCTTTCACGTTAATTTGGTTATATGTGATTTGTGATATCAACAATGCCATTCAAACGAGATCTTGAATCACATGTTCTCATCGCATAATCTTATTGCATGAAGATAGATATCTGAAATAAAACTTAAAAAAGGAGGAAGCTATATATGCTTAACGTCCTCGCTTTTCTTTTTAAAATTTGGGGTTCTGTAATAGAATTCAAATGAAAAGCTGAATGTCTCAAAGTTCGTATGAAAATTGCCATTTTTTTCTTTCTGTCTGTCTGTCATATATCTTATGCTGCATACATGGTGTTATGTTTGACTACCATTGGCGACGTCTGCGGAAACGATTGGTGAGGTTCGCCACCCCTTTTGGGGTTGTTTTTATTTTTGTTTTTTGTAGAGAGAGAGAAGAGCTTGTGTAGCGGACGGAGAAGGGTGTTTTCTGCTTTTGCTTTGATTTAGAATAGATATTTAAAGAAAAGTCTGAGTGCTGTATTTTATTTGAGTATGTGCCTTTTCTAAAGAAGTGTAAAAAGCTCGAGTCATTACAACACGCTCTCTCTCGAGAACCAGAGATCAGTAAAGTATAGTTGCTAGATTAAAAAGAAAAATGTTTAAGGACGTCAGAAAAGAAGATTTGGTGATTGTATTGAATGAAATTGGAGAAGAAGCGACGATTGACATGAAGTTAATTGAGCTAAAGAATAAATTAATTGAAAGTGAAGAATATAAGAAAGATGAAGAGTTTGTTAGAAATTATTTGGTTTCTACTGTGGAAGATAGAAGGCATGAAGAGGAAAGGAAAAGACGAGAGGAGGAAAATAGCAGACAAGTGGAAGAAACCCGAAAACAGGCAGAGGAAAACCATAGGAGAAGAATGGAGGAATTAGCATGCGAAGTGGAACTGGCCAGATTGCGGAATAATAAAAAAGGAAGTTTGAGCGGTAGTGATCGCAACGGAGATAAATTAAATGTTCCCAGCTTAATAACACCTGATGTTTATGAATTGTTGGTCAGCTCAACGGAAGAGTATTTTAACGAAGAGAGTAGTAAAGCTAATGCGCCAAATGTGAAGCGTGAAGCACCAAGTGAAGTAACAGCTTGCTTTTCTTTATTACAACCCTTAAGAGTGCCATATACACGCCACCTACAATTTTCAAACGTAATGTTATCCTATGGGAAAATATTGTACCCGTGTTTCGTTTGCTATTACGGGGTCTTTATTATGAAGTCATTCTACAATCGGGAGAGGGAGTAAAAACACAGGTTTCTCCCGAAGGATTTTTTTTTTTCGTACGTGTCAAAATATTTTTAAATATTTAATAAAAATTGAAAAATGTCAAGGGTGCCATTTAAACATTTTTTTTTAAAAAAAATCCATCATAAGTAAAATAAAACTAGCAACTGAAATACATTCGTTTTGGTATCTTCTTTCCGATACATATAATTAAAAAAAAATTAGGAGAATGAGTACAAACAGCATTTTAGACTTAAACTTGGAAAAATAATTTGAACTCCCCCCTAAAGTTCCTTTAACTCCTCCCTTTCGCGGAGGAATACACACTAAACCCTCCTTTTACCACGTGATGGATTGTTACTTTTATTATCTGGTCTTCACCCCGTCTTCAAATTTCCCCCTCAGCATTATTTTCTTTCTGCTTTTCGTTTTCGTTTTGTTTTATTTCGTTTACCATCACAGCTGTGGTCATCTGCGCCTTCACAATCTACATTTGTTTCAGCGAATACTACCGCAACCCTAAAAACAAAATTAATAAACTTTTGTAAAAAGAATTTGAATTTTGCATATTTAGCAGCATTTCCGGACGGGCTAATTGGTGGTGATAGAATTTCAGAAGTAAAATGCACAGCAAATATTACTCCGGATAAAGTAATAAAAGTTTTTAAAAAATTTATTTTGGAAATTAAGCAAAGCTGAAAAACCACCATAAATAAAAATCATAAATATTATTTTCAAATTTTCAAGTGCAAGTTCATAAATCCAAACTTTTATTTTCAAAGTGGACGGCAGAAAACAGAAAAAATTATTCATAAATCCAAAATTTTGGCAATAAAAAAATTAAGATTCTTTTAATTTGAATGTTTATTGCCAAAATTCGTTGATCTCAGATATCTCAAATGAATGAAAATTCGGATCCTTTTGAGATTATACAGGAACAAAAGAAAAAAAAAATGAATGGAAAAAAAAAGGAGAAAGCACAATGCTTTCGTAGCTTTTTCCCCCCTCTGGATATTTTTATAACTGTACTTTATATTCAATTTATAAATCAATGCTATTTTGTCTGCATTCTTTTTTTGTAAAAACTTTATTAATTTGATCTTGTGTTTATGATATTTTGTACATACATTTATCTTATTCATATATCTTTCAATAAATAATGGTTAATTTTATTATCAATGGAAAAATAAGATTGCTTTTATCAGAAAAAACAATTAGCGGTAATAATTCATTTAAAGAAAGCAAGATACAAAAACATTTATATATATTTTTATTATTTACTAATATTGAATATTCTCAAGTTTCTGAATGAGTTTTCTTCAAAATCGTTGATATCTATAGTCATAAAAGAGTAACAAATGTATATATATATGTATATACATTACAATAGTTCACTAAGCAATATCTTTATTAAAAAGTCGCCTTTGACGATCAGCTGGTTCAATAGTAGAAAAGATATGTAAAGCTTTACATATTTTATATAACTTGGTTTCTAAATAGGCTTTTTTGAAAAATAATTGGCTATCAAATCTTCAGTTTTTGATAGCTATATAATTGTGTCATATTATTATGTAGGCCTTAAACAGTTCTGTCCATTATATTACTTATCTCTTACCAATTTTCTGTCAGCGTGCATAAAATTTACACTATAAATTATAGTGGAGATGTTAAATTGTAATTAATATAAACGTTTTTTCTTGAAATCAAGTACATCTTTTTTTAAAATATGAAAATTGAAAGCAGAGTCGTTCAGTATTGAAATTGTATGTGCATTGCAGAATAATTATTATCATGTCAGAACATATTTTGGGAATGAGGTTTTCTGGTATCAACAAAAATCCGTAGGTGAAAAATAAACATTTTAAATTTCATTATCCGCACGAGCATCTCGAAAAATCAGCTTTGAATAATGCGTTGCCATAGCATTTACAAAAGCTCTAATTTTAAAATATAAATTAATGACTACAGCCAATAAAACCTAGAATAACGTTATTTTGAGCAGTTATTATATGAAATGTGATATTTTTTCACACAATAAAAGCGAGAAAACGTTTTTCTGGATCGTTTGCAATACTAAAGGAACTCATTCAATGAAACCATTAAAATGAGTAAAAATATAATTTAAATTGCACGAGCACGTGGTGTTTGGCCGTTCAAGAAATTATGTTCTGTCTCGATACATTGAAATATGCATAGCAGATTTTATTTAAATCTTTTGTAATTTTCATAACATCTTAAAGAATTATTCAATAGAAATTTCACTGATTTTTCGTAAAATTAAATTTTTAATTTTGCTTTCAAAACATTTAAATGATGCAAATATAAATATTTTATATGACTTCAGTTAATAAATGTTCTTATAAAAAATTATGAAGTTTACATTTTACACAGTCCTTTTGTCCTAAGGAATCATATTCTGAAAAATACTCTTCATACTTCGAGTTTTAAATAAATAAACTTTCTGTCTTCTGCTATCAAATCTGTTAGTTCTTACATGTCAATATTTGAACAAACAGTATTTTCATAATCATAGGCCAATCACTGTCGATAAATCCTGGTAGCGTATCTTTTTTTGAGACCGTTTATGAAGTGGTCGAAAATCGTCAGCTTTTACAGAAGAACGATATTCAAATTTCATAAATTATTTAGTTTTAGTGAATGATTTAGTTGATTGGAAATTAAAATTATTTTCTTTAAAATATTGATGTCTCAAGAAAACTTTGGTATCATTAAAAAGATAGGTTTTTTTAATCTTTATCGTGATGCAAAAATCTATTTTGTGCTGTAATAGTTTCAGAAGTTATAGTGTTGTAAATTTTTAAAATCTTGTTATTCTTTAATGTAATGAATTATTGGATGTATAAAGCTCAATATTAGTAAAATGAATTATTATTAGATTAGAATATTATCTGTACAGCGTATAAATAATACTGCATGATAAAGTTTTTGTATTAGTTGAAGTTGACTTTCGTTTTTCAAGTTCCTATTTCAGTTGAGAATATTGAAAATTAAAAGAGATGCATTACACAAAATGCGGAATGGTATACGGTTTTTAGAAAAGTAGTAAATGCTAAAAGTCTCATAGAATTTGAAGTTAAAATTTAGGATATTCTCTTTTTTGCGAAAATCAGACAGAAATCTGGAGCATCCCAGCTAGACAGAAACACCAGGCAATGTTGCACAAGTTGAAAAATTCAACTTAATTTTTTTCATTTCCTTTCTCATTTAAGACAATTCAATATATATTTTAAATAAATAATTTATTTAAAAAATTAAAAAAGGAACATTTTATTAAAATTCACTGTTAGTAATAAAACTATTGAGATAAAGGATTGAACCCATTCTTCGGAAATGAGTCCGAAATCTTACATTTTCATACAAGTAGATCTTGCCCATTCTCCTGGATTGAAAAATTAATAAACATAATAAGTGTTAAAAATAAAGTCGTGTCAAATAAAATTCTATAAATATTAAGTTATTTAATTACTCCTTCTTAATTACAGGATTCTACGATATTAACAGAATTATGAAAATTAATTAAATGCCCCAAACTCGAAGTGCTTCAATAATTAATCAGTGATGAATTCTATGTTCTAAGAGTCCTTCTAACATTCCCGCTGCCCTCAGTACGATTTTCTGTGCAAGCAGAGAAAATCAAAAATATCTAGCTCAAAGAGTAGCTTTTCCAAACAGGGGGTGATGTCTCCGAAAGCAGGTGTTCGTTTCCGAGAAGCCTTTACAATGAGAAAGGGCAAGTTTTATTGGGGGTGGATCAAATGACCTTCTGAATGTAACACTTCCACACAGCAGTATCTCCTGGGGACCAGGAATTCTTTTCTGGTTGGGTGTTATTCGGCTTGTCATTCAAACCTTTTAAGCTTCTTCTTTCGTTAGCTTAGTCACCGCCCTATCACCCCCACCGATAGGAGGCGCTTTCGTCGACATCGAGTTTCTTTCTCTGTATATAGCACTCTTAAATGCACCTGTGGAAAAGAGCAGCTGGGGTCAGGACGGCGTAAGCGGAGACGAAAACAACAATCTTGATGATTTGACAACACCGGAAGCTGAAATGGAACAGACTAGTGAAGCTGTAATAAATTTACGAAAAGTGCAGAGAAATTGTGAATCACTGTGTTCATGTCCTGGATATGCAGCTAGTAATGGTTTGATTGAAAGATATAACAAGGTGTTGAAGCAGATGTTACATCATGTGATAAGAACTGATCCAACAAATTGGGATAAGCGTATTCCATTTCTTCTATTCGGTTACCGTGAGGTTCCAAACTGTACAACTGGAGTTTAACCGTTTCAACTAATGTATGGAAGACAAGCAAGGGGTCCTTTTGCAGTGCTGAAATCAACTTGGTCTGGAGAAATTTCTTTACCAACGAATATGAGCCAATCTGCAGTGGAATACCTACAAGAACTGAAAATGAAAATGGAAGAAGCCGCTGAACTAGTGAAAATATTTTCTGAGAAGAGACAACAATCCTACGCTGATTATTTTAATAGAAGAACTGCATTGAAGAGCTTTGTGATAGGAGATCTCGTGTATTTACTTATTCCGGACTCGAGCAACAAATTATATGCTCGGTGGACTGGACCTGGTGAAATAGTCAGAGTCATTCCTCTACATTCCTATGTAGTTAAATTACCTGATGGAAAAAGGAGAGTCCATGTGAACAAAATTCGAAAATTCCATTCGAGAGTCAATGCAGTGGGAGTAATTTTTGAGGACGAGGAAGAATTTGGAGAAATTATAACAGTCCCTGAGAAAGATTATTCTGTGCCTTTGGAGAAAAGTGAAATTAGTGAGATAGATTTGGAGCATTTAAATGAACAACAGAGAAGACAGATAAAAGCGTTCATTAAAAAACATCAAGGATTGTTTACTGGAAAACTCAAAAAAGCAAAAGTTGAAGGACATAAAATTCACCTGATACCAAATATGGAAAGGAAAAAGCCGTATATTTATCGAATACCGGAGGCTTTGAAGAAAAAAGTTGATGAACAGGTGGACGAATTATTGGAAGCGGGATTAATAGAAGAGAGCGACGCCGACATAGCACATCCAGAAGCGTGCGTTAGCAAGAAGGATGGGAGTTTAAGACTTTGTGTAGATTATTGAACGCTGAATGCCGTTACGAAACCAGATGACTTTCCTATGGAAAATGCTATTGACTTAATGTATAGTATAGGTAAAGCTAGCATCATCACAACCTTGGATCTATTAAAGGGATCCTGGGCTATTCCGATGGAAAAACAAAGTAAAGACTATACATCTTTTAAAACTCATAGAGCTCAATATCGGTTCAATGTTTTACCGTTTGGACTTAAAAATTCTGCGTCCACATTTCAAAGAGTCATAAATAATATTTTAAAAGATTGTAGTGAATTCGCAAGAGCATATATTGATGATATTGGAATATTTTCTCCTGATTTTGAAACTCAACATCTGGATTGTATATTTGCGAAATTAGATAAACTTGGTTTCACTGTAAACTCGAAGAAATGTTCATTTGCGAGAGCTCAAATCAAATATCTTGGACACATAATAGGCTCTGGAAAGCATCAACCGGATCCAGAAAAGACAAGAGCGATACTAGAGTTGGAAGTACCAAGAACAAAAACTCAGCTTAAAAGTGCGCTTGGATTGATGAACTA
This sequence comes from Argiope argentata, assembly GCA_026289955.1. Taxonomy (NCBI): domain Eukaryota; kingdom Metazoa; phylum Arthropoda; class Arachnida; order Araneae; family Araneidae; genus Argiope; species Argiope argentata. The sequence goes on from JAOUZG010003378.1 coordinate 900,374, forward strand.
TTACGGAGATTACATTCCAAATTACGCCGAAACTGCTCATCCCCTTACAGAGTTGACGAAGAAACGAGCACCGGAAATCCTTGACTGGAAAGAAGTACATCAGGAATCCTTTCAAGAGCTGAAAGATAAATTGTCAAAAGCTACAGAACTCCATACGCCATCGTTGAAACAGCCTTTCCTTATTCACACGGATGCATCTCAAATAGGTATAGGAGCATGTTTATCACAGAGTTACAATGGAAAGCAGTATCCTATCTGCTATGCGAGCCATAAATTGACTCAAGCCCAAACTCAATGGCCAACGATAGAGAGGAAGGCTTACGCAATAATATGGGCATTGAAGAAATCCGAAGCATAGATTTTTGGAGCGTCTATTAGGATCATCAGTGATCACAATCCTTTAACTTACATCGTTAAGAATGCTCCGCAGTCATCTAAGTTACAAAGATGGACTCTAGCTCTACAGAGATATCATCTAGATATAGAACATTGCCCAGGAAGCAGACTGGTGAATGCAGATGCGTTATCTAGACTGCCCATCTGAAGGATGTAAATAGAACTTTCATTTTTAATTTTAACATATGTATAAATATTTTACTGTACTTCTATTTGGTAACTTAGCATGCTTAATTTCTTTTAAAATTTGATTGTGGATTTAAATGTTGTATATTTGCACATTGTAACGTTTCGGCAGACCGTCACAATGGTAGACAAAATGTTTTAATTTCAGATAACAATTAAGTTAAGATTAATCATTATCTTGGGGGAAAGGTGTGATGTTTGACTGCCATTGGCGACGTCTGCGGAAACGATTGGCGAGGTTCGCCACCCCTTTTGGGGTTGTTGTTTTTGTTTTTTGTAGAGAGAGAGAGAGAGAAGAGCTTGTGTAGCGGACGGAGAAGGGTGTTTTCTGCTTTTGCTTTGATTTAGAATAGATATTTAAAGAAAAGTCTGAGTGCTGTATTTTATTTGAGTATGTGCCTTTTCTAAAGAAGTGTAGAAAGCTCGAGTCATTACACATGGTATGTCTGTATTTCGGATGAATACTTTTTCCAGAAAAGATTATTAAAACATCGTTGATATTTTAGTTCTTCTAAATTTTGGACATTAATTGATGGAATCCAAAATTCAACAAATAACTAACGCTTTAATGCCAAAACCACAAATCAAGTTTTGTATATCTACCTAGTTGCATCTATGAGCAACCCCGTATGAGCATTCAGAAATAAATTAACTTGTTAATCGTAACTAGTAGATCGTTGACAGATCTGGTCCCAAATTTTGTGCAGCCTTATCTGTAAACCCTTTGCAAAATTCCATACATCTTACCTTTTTTAAAGCTATTATGCTCGCATGCGTGTAGTAGAATAAATGAACGTAATAATTTTCCTTATTCAGATTTAGTCAAAAGATACAACAATTTTGGAGTTAAGATGAAATACGAAATTTCAACAACTATAATTTGTTCCATTTTTTAATTACCATTTTCACTGACAGGTGCTTATAATTCTATTTTTTTTAAAAAAATTTATCTCAGGTAGATTTAAAACTTGAAGTTTTAAATTAATTCACAGGATCAAATCCTAGTAATTATCAATTAGATAATTACTAGGCATTTTCTTGTATACTTCTTATATGAGTAAGTTTTAAAATACAAACGAACTAAGAAATAAATTCTAGTGAAGGATAAAAGAATTAAAATGTCTATTCTATTCTCATCATAAATATCATCTCTATGTAGTCATTTTAAAGCAGAAGAAATCAACTGAATTTTCTTCTATAAATCAATCGTTATTTGTATAAGTTAAATCATAAACTTACTTATTTTTCTGTTTAATAAAGTCTGTTAATTTCTATGTTTGTTTAAAATCAATGTGTATTTTTTTTAACATAAACAAAAAATACTTCTCAGCTTTATGTTTTTGTTTGATTGACAATCTTTTCTATTTGAAAATTAAATCTATTCCTTTAAATAAAAGCTGACAAATTCATAGTCTTAAAATATCTGCATTGGAATTAGTCTTACCTATGAAGTAATATTATACTGAAAAACACTGAAATCAAGACTTTTCATTCACAGTAAAAATTTTTGCTCGTTATTGAAATGTCTTAAGACGGAATCAACCGTAGAGGCAGATTCAAAAATATTTTTTAAAGTACTGAAATGCTTGAAATTTCAATAAAAGAAAATTCGTATGTTAAAATTTGAAAATGAATGATTCTATTAAGGATCTGGCTCATCTGAGTTAGGTTTAATTTTTTGAATCTCAGCAATATAAAACTTTAAAAAATAATTTTTCTTTTTTTGCAATCTAAGATTTACTTAACTAGTGCATCCTTGATGGGTTGACTTATTTTAGGCAGGTTCTATGCGAACAAAATTAACTGTATATCCAGAACTGCTACGATATTCAGACGACATACTTGATGGAGTTATTGAAAAACCTCAGTTTCTGTAATGGAAAAATTTGCAGTTTCTAATTCATTGTGTTTACTGGGATAATCAGTTCTATCTAAATAAATCTGACCATCCGAGCTATTTCCAACACGAATTTTGGAAACATGCGTTAATAAATGCCAATGTTACAGAGGTATCTCATTTTTTTTTTGTTGACAACTCGCTTTTTTTAAAATTGTCAATAAATGATTTCTGTGCCTCTTTGCTTTCCCTCCCAAAACTTTGAAGGCTGACCCTTTTGTTATTTTCATCCTTTGTTCTTTTGTTTGTGTCACTCCTCTCTGCATATTGCTGGATCTAAAATATATTATGTATAATCCTTCTTTGTTATATCGTTGTAAAAATGACAGATGAAGAATTGCTTTAGATATTTGAAATAATGATAAAATTTCGTTTTTTGTTAATTGCTGTAATTTTGAAACTTAAATTAATTTTGATTGAAGATAATTACTGTTGAATAAGTATAATTACTTTCAGATATTAGTGACGAAACCCATGTAAGTCAAGGACTTTTGAGTGATGAATCTAAACTTCACGTCAAAAAAACAAAAGATGATTTGCGAGCTTTATGGAAGAAAGCTATACTTGAGCAAATTCTATTGATAAGAATGGACAAGGAAAATATAAAACTTCAAGGTAAAGTTATTTTGTTTTACATTTGCTTGCTTGCAGCATTTCTTTTAAGTGATTTCATGATTTCATACATTATTTGAATTAATCTTCGTTATTCAAGACGTGATATAGATGTATGCTTCTATCATCAATGAATCCTCGCTGATGTCACATAAGAAAATTTTCTAAATAATTGTCGTCTCAAAATCATATGCTTATTACTTTTGGATTAGTTGACTCTGTAGAAGGATACTATGTAATAAGCAAAAAACTCTTTTCCGATGTATTTTGTTTGACAGATTTTACACCTATTCTGTTTCAATGTTGATTTTTGTTTTGTTTTTGAGTTTTATTAATGTACTTTAACTCGAAGCGCTGTAATACTTTTATATAGTGCTTGGTTAAAAAAAATTATCTTCTCCGTCACACTGTAATATCAAAACAAATTAATGCATGTAGAAAAAAAAATCATTAATTTTTTAGAGACCTCTGAAATGTTCCGTATTTAGAGGACAATTGATTTTAAAATTTCGATTACTGTGACTTTTCTCAATTCAAAGGAAGTATACAATTATATCTCTGAAAATACCGCAATATACAGTGAAACCTCTCTGAGCGGCCACTTCTCCGTTCCGAGAAAAATTGACAGCTGTGAAGTTTTTTTTTTTTTTTTTAAACAATTAAAGATATTTGCTATAAAACATAATATGAGCAAATCTGACGCATTTAAAATAAAGTTTAAGACTTATAAAGAGAAAATAGTTCTTTATTTAATGCTGTTTTTTATATTTTATTGAAAAAATAGGTAATTTAATTCTGTTAAAAAAATTTACGTTTCTCATAAGCATCAATTTTTTCTTGTTCATTTTTCAGTTAAAAATAAATCTAAGCAGTTCCTTTGTCATTGCGTTAGAATTTCCCCCAGAACTCGTCTATTTTTCCTCAATGTCGCTTGAGTTGAAAGTTTGTTTGGATTAGATTACAAATGGTATGGGAAAATTCCTCGCCAAAGGCAGTGTCAGCGCCTGAAAAACACTATAATTGTATAATTTTTTTAAAAAAATATACTAATCATTGATCAGTTAATTTAAATAAATATTAAATTAAATTTAGTTTATGTTTATTTATGTTAACATAATTATTTATGTTTATGTTAATTTTAGTTATAGTTTATGTTTAGTTAATGTTTAAATGCAAGTTTCACAGCTAACAAAACATTTAGTGATGATTTCTTGACTTATCTTTTTCCAAGATTTTGTAACAGTCAAGAGCATCTCTGACATAAATATTCTTTGAAAGTTCACGAGCACTTTCGCTTCCATGCAGACATGCAATCAAATGTCACATAGCGCATTATCTGTATTCCATCTTGAAGCCTTTTATAACACCATGATCCAGGGATTGAATTTGCTGCTGTATATGGCGGTAGAAATTACATTTTTCAGCGTAACTCGTTTGACGCTTTGTGCTGTCCAACGCAAGGAGAAGTTTCCTATTTTTGATTCGAGAGAGAGAGACAGAGAGAGGTTAACTAGTCTTTAACTATTAAAATCTTATTGAAATAAGCTGAATTATTAGTGCTCCCTTCAGTGATAAGAGACCTGTAATGAGTATAACTAGTTATTAAAAGTTTCTTAAACTTATTATTTTTATTTTCAAAATTATTTTTTAGCACTTTTTATCTCATTGTACTATATTAATAAGATTTTGTTATTTTCTTTATAGTTAATCAAGATGCTGTTTGTCACAAGCGTATGAAGCTTAATTATGAAGAAATTACTCCATGCATCAAAACTACTATTCAAGAGTGGGATGAAATTCTTAATGACCCCAATCGAACTGAGTATATGGATAAAGGGCGATTAATAGAAATAGTGAAAAAAGGTATCGGATATTATCTATTCCTTATATTTATGAGATTCCGATCACGTGAATTAGGATGTACATAATTAATTTGTGAGTTAAATGCAAATGTTTTAATTTCTATTCTAAAAAATCGAGAAATAAAATTTCAATTTAGAGGATGTGGTTAAATTTTGATGAATTTCTGTATTTAATTTTTTATTACCTTTTTTCGGAGTAAATTATTTGATGCATTTAGTTTTAGGAATTGTGGAATTGAATTTTTATGTAGGTTGATGAAAATCAGAGAAGGAGATTAGAAAGTATGGTTTCATTTAAATAATGTCTTTTTAATTACCATTTTTGTATAAGATTAAATAATTTAAACATGTCTTGATGTTTTCCGTATGGTTTATTTTATCCACTGGCCGTGGTGTAGCAATTAGGGTATAGATATGTATAAAGTAGCAAGTGACTATAGATTTCCAGGCACCAACCCTAGGGTCCCCATTATTGGAATAAAATATTAGAATAATAATGCCACATTTTGATCAGAACTATAATATATCGAAAAATATTATGTCCTGACCTTCATTTGCTCCTATTCCATTTTCATTATTTCATTTACCCACCGCTGTCGAGTGGGCGGGGGGGGGGGGCAAGAAAATCATATTACTATTTAGCTGATTTTTAACCTCACTTTGACTATGGCAATTGGTCAGTCAGATTTCTAATATATATTGAATTATTGTACTAAGTACTATATTTTGAATTAAATATTTTGTTTTAATTGAGTTTTTTAAAAATCAAATAGGAGTTCCGCGTCACAGGAGAGGAGAAATTTGGCAATATTTAACAAAACAATCTCAAGATGTGTGGTGTGGCTTAAGTAAGGATCTTCTATCAAACGAAGCATATGACGAACTTTTGAAACAGCTTACATCGCATCAACATTCTATCTTGATAGATATCGGTAAGTAATTGTTACTAACATTTATAATTATTTTTTTCGAAGTGCATCGCATTGTTACATATATATAATGTTGTAATTGATGTGCTGTAATATATTGCGATGTAATGCTTCTTGTATTATTCGTCCTTTTCATTGTCATCTCAAATATTTTGAGAACATATATTACATTTTTATAAAATGCGCAATATTTTAGTTGCAATCAACATGATCATTGTAATTATTAAAAAGATAATTATTCTTATGGGTGTTTTCTTATCTTAATTTTCAGTCCTGTATTTAAAAAAAAGCAGAAATTTTAATTATTTCTAAATTTTTTTTATTTGTTATTAATATATTCATTGTATCAATGTCATATTTTATTTAGTCATGGAACAAATGAGACTTCGTCTTTATTCATAATGCGAATTTCATTTGCGATCGTTGGTGCAATTTACTGTGTTTTGATATTTTTGAAATTTTTTCGGTCCATTTAATAAAACTGTACATCATTTTACTAGTAATGCATTTTTTAAATATAAAACTCTGTGTGCATTCGTTTTAATTGTTATAATATCAGTATGCTCTATTATTAGGTAAAAAATTTCTATGAGAAACTTTTACTGAAGTGTTTCTTATTTATACCATTTTCATAATCAGGGAAGAAAAGGTAACAAGTAAGGAAAATAGAGAAATGAATACTTCGAAAAAGAATCAATTCGTATTTTTTTTTTAACGTATTGAGTCTTGCATATTTTGTAAACTGTACTGTAATCTTTGATGCTGCTCACACACCAAGGGAATTTCTGAGAGTCATAATGCAAGTTCTGGTTTTCTCTTCAAGAACATTGTTTTTTTCCCCTTCAAAAAATGTTTAGGTAAATTTCAAGCATGCTAGAAAAAGCTCGGAATTTTTTTTTTCTTTCGACTTGCCTGATGACATGTAATGTAGAATGTAACATTTTTTTTTTTTTTTTGGAATTTTGAGCCTTAATAAACGTTGAGTTATTAGTATAGTATACGAATTCACATACACCTTTTTGTTTGTAAGTTGCTTAAATTCTCTCTGGAATGAGTTTATATGATTAAATTTGCAATATGTATATATTTTTATAAATACAGTGACTAAATTACTAAGTTTAAATTATCTTTCTTTACACATTTTTTCTGTGAAATTTGTAAGAATATTTAACAAATAGGGAGAGAAAGATTTTTATGTACAGTGGCGGATTTGGCGTTTCATATGCCCGAGGCGCAATTCAATTTGAGGCCCCCCTCACCTCCAGTAATATTTATAGTATGCACTCTTTACATATATTTTTCACTCTGTTAAGCTCTGCATCTGATTTTTTTATGTTAAAAAAAGGATTGCGAGAATTAGGTTCATAAAATTGAAAATTAAAATCAATTTTTCCATACTACTGGACGGTATTTAAAAAAATAATAAAGTTCAGGGTGTGTTTTAAAAAAACGCGCTATTTTATACCATAGTTACGCAATATTTGTCAAAGATACATGTCTGATACTTTATTAGACACCAAATCATTTACTATAGAATGGAGCTAATTTTCTCTTTTGCTATTAAAAGTTCGGTTTTGTTTTAAAACGTTATTAAAGTTGCGAATTTTAATAAATTCGCAACTTTAATAACGTAGGTTTGACCTCTACAATTTTTAATATCTATAGACAAATCATTTAAAAACTCAAGAATTATTTTTTCTAAATATTCAGAATTTTGGTTTTGAATATTAATAAAGCCGAAAAATCTTTCTATTATGTCCCCATTTTTACTAACAAATCTCAAAATACAAGTAAGTTGGTCTACTTGAGATATATCCGGAGTAGAGTCCACGATCATTGAATAATAAATTGCTTCTTGAAGTTCAGCTATTAGATGTTTCTTAACTTCATCACCCATTAAACTTATGAATTCGTCTCATATCGTGTGAGATAAATAATTGACATTTCCACTCCCTGGATTGCTAAATTTTTCCAAATGCTATTTTAGAAAACTGTCAAATTCTGCCAAATAATCAATGCAACTCAAGAAATTTCCTCTTCGATTGGAAGTTGTATCTTCTCTGTGGCCACGAAATGTTATTCCTAAACTCGCCAACAATTTTACTGTTGTAATGACTCGCTGTAAAACAGCTCGCCAATACTTTTGTTCTGTGCCAACCTGCTGTTCTAAGTGAGTATTTATACGTCCAGAAATAGATAAGCGTTTTTGTAGAGTCACCATAGATTTGATATGGTTCTGTGAAGTTTCGTGACCACTTAAGTATCTAGCTAAATTTTTCCAATCACTAAATCCTGTTGAAAATTTCGTGTACGCATTAGAAAACATTTTACAATCATAACAATAAATGCACTTACTTGTAGCTGATTATACTAACCATTGGCGAAATTCTTTTGTGCCATTTGCTTTAATACAATAAAAATTCATTTCAGAAACATTCCTATAATAGATTCGATTTCTGTCTCCGTATTTTACTTTAAGACTTGTAATATTCCCAATATTACAAGGCTTATTTATCAAATAATGTTCAATCATTTTATCTGATAAGTTTGGTGGCCACAATGCAATGTCACTGTGAAACAAATACTTGTCTTTATGTTTACCACAGTCAGAATCAGCTATTTTATTTTGCTGTATAAAATTACAAATTTTTGATTTTTGTGTTCCATTCTTACATCGCTCATTAATTTCTTCGAATTCATATTCTGCTTCGGCTAGCTCATCGGTTTTTATCTTGTGCATTTTCTGTTTTAGTTTGTTCGTCTGTCTTTTTAGGCTTGCATTTTATTTCATTTCGCTCACTAATTTCTTCGAATTCATTTTCAACTTCAGTTTGCCCAGGGATTTTTTTCTTGTGCACATTTCATTTCAGTACACTCAACCTTTTCAAATTCGCATTGTATTTCAACTCGCTTATTAATTTGTTTCAATTTATATTCCACTTCTGATTGAGTATCGTTTTTTTCATGTGCAAATTCAATTTCAATTTGCTCATTGGTTCTTTTAGGTACACATGCAGCATCTGGTTGCTCAACTGCTCTTTCTGTCTCGTTTTCCATTTTAGCTCGTTTTTCAAATTTTATAATGAATTTATTGAGTGAATTTTGATATCGTTCAACATATTCTTCTTTTACTTTTTGCTTTTTGCGTTTCGAAACACCCGATTCAAACTTTCTTTACGGTGGCATGGCTAATACATTTTTTTTAAAAATTAGTCTCATAAAAAATATTAGCTGGACTTAATACCCGTTCCTTTGCTTCCAACGACGACGATAGCAAACCTCCGATGAGGGGAAAGGTCATGTGGTACTAAAGGGGGGGACCAAGAGAGGGTCGAAGAGGAAATGAACGAGACAGAAGATACTTGATCCATTTTCATGTTTTTTTTTATTATTATTATTTTAATCCTTTCATGTAAATAATATGATAATCTAGAATTGAATTGTTTCCTGTAATCATTTCTACACAATTATCCCGATTGAAATATTTATATATCCGGCTTAGAAATGATTACAGGAAATAATAAATGCATATTTCATTATACATATCATTATTTTAGAGCTAAATTTTGAGGTCCCTTAATTTATGAGGCTCGAGGCCCGAGGCGCGCGCCTCATGCGACTGTTCGGAAATCCGCCATTGTTTATGTAGGAATTCTAATTGCATAAATTCTTAAGAATTTTTTTCATTTTTATCGAAGTAATTTTTTATGTTCAAAAATAGATTCATTAGGGTTATTGTTGGAATAACATTCCAAAATTAAAAGGTACTTAATTTTCATTTTTGAATAAATTTTGAGTACATAGTTGTCGTTATTTAGATGACGATATCAAATTAAATTACATTGAAAATAGCGAAGAAAACATGAGGCCTTTTTGTAGTTACCTGCTTAACCTATTTATTAATATGACCTTGCATACTTTTGCCTAAAAACAAATATGGGGGGTGTTTGAATATACTAAGATTTTATGAAATTCAAATAATCGTATGTAAGATGCCCTTTTACAATCAAACAAAATATATAATATATTAGCCTTATATAAGAATTTAAGACATTCTTTTTCATCATTTACCTTTTTCACACTGAGAAAATATTTCTTGTTTTGCCGTTCATTTAGTCTTTAGACTTTTGTTTTGTATTTAGTAATCAGTTTATTGACATAACAGGAAAAAAACCCACCTATCTTGAATATATCTTATAATCTTCGATATATAAAAGATATATAAATATATATCTTTTTATATGGTCATGAGAATTTAATCTTTGATCCCATTGTGCCAAAACATTTTGTGCAAAATGAAAAACAGTTTCAATTCAAAACTCTCGCTAAGTACTTTTTTAAAATCATATATTGAAGGAAAACCTAATTCCAAGAGTATCCGAAATAATTACAACCAAATTTGCGAATGAAAGAACTGCAAAAATACATACTCAAGTAAGGCAATGAATAATCATCTTAAAAGCTATGAATTACCATTGGGAGACTCTTATTTTAGGGTTGTTGTAAATGTGATTATTGGTTTCTCTGCTTCATGCAAATTAGGTTATTTCATGAGAAGAGTTATTCATATTTGGCTTCTCAAGGAAATTTCGGTGGTGTAGTGGCAACTTAAAAGTATGAAAATGGTCTTGTCATGTAAAAGTATTGCTATTCATGGTTAATGGAAATTCAAAATAAAAATTAATTAATACCACTGAAATTGTGGAATTAGGTTTGAATTAATGATTAGAGAAAGGTAAGAGAAATGTTCAGAAAATTCTTAATTGAATCATTGGGGTAAATAAAAGTTAATATTTTTCTTAATCTCAAAAACACATTCCCAACTTTTATTCAAGCTAACAGCCAACTTGTGGATTAATTAGATATAATCTGTCGTCACTTTTTCTCGTAAATGGTTTGAATGTGATGTTCTTCCTATTATATAAAATTAATATTGAAGTTTGTGGTAGCGGTTACCTTTATATTTCAATATTTTTCCCTCCACTTCTTCGCAATTTATTGATTACTTTAAATGCATCCTTTATTCATATATTCTGATTACCAAATTTCCAGATTTTTTTTAAATGTGTGGAAAATATTTTTTGATTTATTATGTGCATGAAAAAATTATGATGGATTAGTTATGGTAAACATTTATCCAAAAATTTAATATTTATGTTACGCCAGCCTGTATCTAGTGTTTAACTTTCAGGACTTTTAAAGCTTCTTATATTATCTGAAAAATGAAAGGCATATTCTTTGGAGCTTAAAAATACGTTTTATTCTTACTTTAATTTGCTGTTTCATATTTAATCTCGAATACAATATTTTTAACTAATACTTTATAGTTGTGATTGTTAATAGTGTTTTTTTTGTTCATGTACCTTTTCTCTTCACCAGTTGAAGAATAGTTCCAGGAAAACGCATGAAAAATACCTATAACTAATATTGAGATAGGGGATTTATATAGCAATTATACATTATTTTATTCATATAATTATTTCATAATTGTGCTCTTGCAAAATAGTTTTTATCAATGCCTGAGAAAGGTTCTGAAAACTGAAGTCTTATTTTTTATTACATTCTTAACTTCTCAATGCCCTTTTTATATATTTTTTAGAAGTTTAAATAAATGCTGTTCAAATAATAAAAGAAATTTTTCTGCTATTATATTTGAATTTTAAAAAAATCAAATATTCATTAACATATTTAAAAATGTTTTTAATGTTTGCTATAAAATTTTTATCAACATTTATACAAATTTTGTACATGATCTTTATATCTATTGTTAATGCTGTAGATTTTTTCTGGTTTATGGAGATAGTATTTAATTTCAGAATTAATTTATGGAGATTTATATTTAATTTCTGAAAACTGTGTTTCCATCTAAACTTTTGATAAAGTTTTGTTTATCCTGAAAATATAATTCATTACGGAGACTGCATGTTTAACATACATATGAATGCAATCTAAATGTTAATTATTTACTCTATTCCTAAGTTTTAATATTGGACATTCAGACTTTGTCCGATATTTTACTCTTGTATTATATTTGTTGAAAAAATTGCAGAATATGTATACCTTGGACAAATTTTGTCGCTGAAGAATTTGTGAAATAATAATCGAAATTTATCTGTTCTTTAGCAAATTAGTAATATTGTATTCTAAATGTGCGGGTAAAAAACTAATAATTCGAATCCACATTAAATGTGTATGTGTTATTTTCGTTTTATGTTTTCATAATAATGGTAACATCACTGAAAAATCTCAGTGCTATCTGAGATTTCATGAAACTCATTTTAATATGCTGCTACAAAAGTGTTTCTATCAGACATACAAGTACTATATGCAATATATTTCGTTTGATCGATGTGAACTATACAAAAGTATAGCCAAAATCGGAATTAGAACAATTTCAAAATAACGGCACCCATTCTCATTTTCTGTAAGTGAGAAAAATTTAATGTGTTTCACTGTGTTACAGTGCTATGCGTTCTCATGTTCGGCTGTACAATTATTCGTAATAAATCATTCCTTTTCTGAATTTTAGCTAGTATACTAGTATATATTTTGTCTCATTTTTATTTCTTGTAAACGAAGTTTAATACAATGAGAAAGTTAAATCTTCACAAATATCATGAAGCCCAATTTCTCGAACTCGATGACTGAGTGAATGACTTAGTACATAATTAATTAGTAGTTTAGGTACACATTTGGTCGATAAATTGGAATTTAAATAATTCTCGATGGAAAATTTGAATAAATTGGAGAACTTCAACGAATGTGTGTTTCTCGTTCTGATAAAGAGAATAATTAAGATTATTTGTTATCATGTTTTTCCTATGCACAGTTTAATAGTTATCAATGTGTGAAATTCGAAAATTTTATTGGCCTGGGGTGCCATTTCAATACAAACTACTACATAATGTATACAAAAACAAACTTTTTATAAAAAAAGTGACAAAAAAAGAGAACAAATAGAATTGTTTAAAAAATAACATATCAATTAAGTTAATATTCGCATGGGGCTGTAGATATTGATTTTAGACGCATGTTTCTGAAAGAAGACTCTTGTAAGTAAATTTGTTTTATTGAATATGTGTCCTAGTATGCACTTATTGAAATGTGTTGGACAATGTTTCAGAATGTAATAAATATGACGAATCGAATTTTTTAAAATTACTTTTTTCTTCTCGTTTACGTATTTTGCAATTTTTAAGTCAATTATGAAGAAATTTGATTTTTTGGAGTAAATATTTAAGTGTTTTTGTGTGTGTGTGTGTGTGCTTATTTAAAGATTTTTTATTTTATATATTTATGTCAAATTTTCAGTTCACTCTGAAGTTTTAATATAATTAATAATCTGAGGACGAAAATAAAACATATTCTTCGTTATAGTTATATCAAATGTCATTTTTTCAACAAATGAATATAAATTTTTAGATATCATGTAAAGCTAAAATTTATCTTTATTCTAGCTTTTTTACAGGCTTCATCGGGCATAGCTTTGAATTGATTTTTCACAGATTGTAATTAATATTAGTGCCTTTAATTCTTGCAAATTTAATTCGATTTGAGTGAGCACAAAATTTTTATCGTTGATGTCTTACTTTTAAGTGCCTTGAAATAGACACTTCGAGGATGTGCCATCTATGACTTCCTGTAAAAAAAATTGAAATATCTTAATTTAGAAATAAAATGACTGTTGACTTGTTTGACTGCCTTCAGTTTTTCAGCAAGCATTCTATTCTGGTTTGTAAGTGCATTACGAGATTCTCTTTGCTCTCGCTACTTCTTACTTTCATTTGCTCTCTATTTTAAAACTTACAATGGGTCTAATACTCATTAGTCGTTCCTTTCTTCAAAAGACTCATGATTTTGTCGTAGTTTCCCCACCACCACCAATGAGCCGTTAGAATTTTCTGCGCAGATTATGCTGCGCTCATGTAATTTCATTTTGAAATTGTCCATAATTTGCTGTCGGAACATCGTTATTTAGCTCGTAGAATTCTGTCTAGTTGACGAATTTCTAATTTTTGCTCTTCACGCTGCTTGTGTGTTCGATATTATTTTACTTATTGTGATGAGATGTGTGATTAAATCAGTGACGAAGTGATTGGTGGCAAAAAGGAAACTGTTTTATAGGGGGTGCCATAAGAACAAATTATGAGTGTGTTTGTTTTGTCAGTAGTTTTAAAGTGAGTGGGGGGGGAAATATCATGCTTTACAATTGCTAAGTCATTAAAGATGATAGAGGGCGAAAAATCATTTTGTTGTTTGCGATAGTTATTTTAGTACATCGCCGGAATTAATATCTTTTTCCCTTGGACTTTTATAATTATTCTCAATGGTTTAAGAAGAGTCGATAGTTGATTATGTTCTTTCCTTATAAACTGAATGAAAAATTTCCTTAATTTTTCTGCATTGTCATTTTTGTATCTCTTAGATCGTTAAATTTTATGCTATTAATATCTCTACTTCTACCCTTCCCCCTTCCTTGTGCTATCACTTATTTTAATGCAAGGTGAAATATTTGTCCTTTTCTTTTAGGCATTAATAAGACAATTTTTGGAAATTCTAGAAAAATAACCTTTTTTGTTTCAAGAAAAATCACGTTGCTTTCGGTGTTCAACAGGAAAGTAACTCAATAAACATGAATGATCACATCGTCTCCATTGAGTTTATTACACATTATTTTTAAAATTAGTTTTGTAAAGTGTGTTAAAGAATTTTTTATGATATATACCACAATGAAATTATGATTTAAAATACTACTTATTAATATGGCGTAAGATGATTTTTTGTGCGAATAATTACTAACAAAACTCTATGGAAATTACTTTTAAAATTCACTATTTTATTAAATATTTTAATCATTTCAAAAGTCTGAAAACAGCTCATTTGACCTTTAAATGTATCTAAGTAAAGCATGAACCTGTTTTACGTCGATAACGTTCACCATTTTGGAAGAGTTCTTGCGACTGATAGAGCACATAAAGTATTTTCTACTTCAAATTATACGTATAAAGAAATATTTGTATATATATATTTAAAAAATGTATGATTTTGATAAAATTTGCCGCACATACTTTTTAGAAAACAATTAACAAGTAAATAACAAGCAGCTTTAATTAATATTATAATAAACTAACATTCCCGTACCCGGCATTGCTCGGGTAATGGAATTAGCAGGGGGAAACAGTACTTGGTACACCTAGTTACGAAAATGCCCTATAATAATTATTTATTACTTATAACTTTTTCTAATTTTCGGAGGGTCCCGGGTGCCCTGGACTCTTTATATATATACCCTTTCATTAACGATTCTTTTAAAGTATTAATTTTCTTTGCAAACGCAGGCCATCCACATTTTATTGTTATACCTACGTTTAAGCAAGAACTTCTTAGTATAAAATATTTTAGTTTTTTTTCCGGTGCTAAAACTATTAAGCCACTTGATTAACTAACTCTGGAGCAAGCTACATAAAATTTTTCGCTTCCCTCAAACTCAAGCTGCGAGATAATGAGAAGGGAATGTGAGATAAAGGAGAAGTCAATCGTTATCAGTGGACTATAGGAATGTTATCTTCCTGGTCGCGTTCTTTTAAGCATTTGAAAATTTTGTTTACGTTCTGAGCCGTTACTTTTGAGATTTTGAGAATAAATGTGGTTTTAGTTTACTTATCAAGTTTGTTAGTTTTTATCTCCTAATACACCAAACGAAGAAACTGAAATGCGCATTTAGTTTCCCAAAACTTTAAAGAGGTAACTAATTATTGAATTACTGACTGTTGAGAACTAATTAAGAAATTGAATATAGAAATTCAAAAATTTAAGCACTTAAAGCAAAACTTCAAACACATAAAATTTTCTCAAGGGTTCTTCATATTTATACCCACGATTAGAAACCTTAAAACCAATTATTGTTTTGATTAAGGTAAAAAAGTTGGAAAGGAAAAGAAAATGTTGTCGTTTAGATTCCAAATAGTTTGAGAACTAATTCGATTTACGTTGGCTTGTCAAGAAAAATGCTAGAAAAGTTATCAGAAAAACATCTGATTGATTGTCCCCTAACGTTTCACCACAAAGTACGTCTTTAATGGTGAAAACCACAGTTGTTATTTCAAAAAGTATTATCGTATGATCTTCAACACGTCCTGAAGAGGAGAAAGTGAAAGAAAAATTCACAATTTTTTGGAAATGGAAACTTTATTGTACTCATTGTCCTGAATAGTGAATGTAAAGATGCTCATTTAAAAGCTTTAATTTACAAATCACTAATAAATTTTTGCGAAGCCTCTCACTCTGTAAAAAAATCCTAAGCATCGTTTCATTGTAAAAAGTTAACAGAAATGTTAAAACAAAATTATTTATACAATATCCCTCTTGACAATATTCAAAATATAAACAATTCAACAGCAATTAAAACACTGATTCGCTTACCCAAAGGTATGTCGTTATCTGATTGCAAAATAATGAGAACTTTGATTTTAACCCGAATAACTTAAGTTGATTTTTTATTGTAATTTATTTTTAGATGGTTCTTAATATTCTATAGGAGCTTTCTTTCAAGGTATTCAAAAAATTCTTGTGCTAAATGGTTACTTAAAAGTCTAAATTAAATGTATTATTTAATTCATTTTTCCAGGCCAAATTTGCTTGTATCATGAATATTACAAAGAAATATTTTGACAATTACTTTTATTTGTTGCAGTCATAAGACAAATCAGTTGTATACTTCCGCTATTACAGCATTACTGAATTATTGTAAAACATACTTAATTACAAAATTTTAATCATGCAGATAAATATCAAAACATTTCAGAAATTGAAATATCGTATGAAATTTCTTAATTACACAATTGTTTTTCTAAATACTGAAGAAACAAAATGATAACTCTGTGTTACTTATCGCAATTAATATTTTAAAAGTACATTTTAGAATATTGAAATACATTGGAAATGCGCTGAAAGATTTTTTTTTTTTCAAGAATTAAATAACTTGTATGTAATTTCGAAAATAATTTCACATCACTAAGGGGATTAAAAATTTTGAAAAGAAACATATCACAATTATATATATATATATATATATATATATATATATATATATATATATATATATATATATATAATATAATATAAT
>JAOUZG010003378.1:917480-951477 GCA_026289955.1 Argiope argentata
ATATAATATAATATAATATAATATAAAATATAAGACGAACACTTGCAATTCTTAAAAATCAGATTCTTATCATATTAAGCATACAATAATTTATTTCTCATGTAAATTTTATGTAGTGTTTCATGAAATAATCAAAAATCCTCTAAAACACACCAACCAACCTCTCAAAATCGATTTTCTAATGCAATCTTCGCAAAATCAAAAATTATTTAATAAGACGCGTACTTTTTGCTGGGTTGTTTTCAAAATTGATCAGGGTGTGCCAAAGAAATGCCAAATTATATATATATAAAAGTTTAGTCTCATGTTTATTTATCAATAGATTAGATTTGTAATGTTGAAGAGGAAAATCCAATAAAGGACAAAAACAATTTTTAAACGCGCAATTTTCTATTAGATTTTTACAATCTTTCACACGATTTTGAAAAATTTATCCGATTTTATGTTTAAAAAAATTGATTAAGTTATCTTGAAAAGTAACGGCGTGATTAAATATTAAAGCGAAATTTCGTCTCTTCGTTAAAAAATTCGCCAAAAACTCAGTTTTAGAAATTTGGTTTTTTTAATTGTATAGCAGAATACTACATCGTATTGTCTTTCAGGAAACATATTTTCTGTATTTTTCCAACTAAGCGTATATTTTACAGGGCCGTTCAAGAAATAGACCCGCCAAAATGGACTTAAAAAAATCGATATTTAATTTTTGCGTCGATATTTCGTAAAATAAATTATACCTCCGTGGTCTACAATAGAAAGTCCATCCAATTCCACTGCGATATTGAGTATAAGTTGTACAGACGCGTAACGATGGCAATTTTAAAAACGCTATTTTACAGGACAAAACGGGACGCATAAGCGATCGCTGCTCTGGAAGGCCGTGTTTCACTCGGAAAGTAGCATTAAAGGTTTGTAATTCACAGAAATTAATTGGTTTTAATTAATTTCTCCCGAACTAATTGATATTTCGAAAAATCCTTTCTTAGTGGGCACTTTCGTAATCATGTGAACATGCCTGCCAAATTTCAAGTCTGGGGCTTCAGCGGTGATATATATATATTATCTCAGGACATTGGTTTATATATATATATAGATAATTAGGATATGTAAAATCATTTTTAGTGTTTTCTTTTTATATCATTTCCGCAAAATTAATTTAAAAAAAATTAATCTTATTGATGCCACTAGAGGTAAAGGCAATTATATTAAAAGTAATAACAATAAAGCATCAAAATAGGATTCTGCTATATATTATTCTAGAATTAGGGCAAATTATATTTTTACTTAACTAACAATAATGGAGAACAGGATTCGATTATTCAGGATGTAAAAAAGTGGTACTCATATCCAAAATAAACAATATAAGTTTTGCTCCAAAACTAATGGAAGAGTGCCCCCCCCCCCCATTACAGACAACTGTTATATGAAAGTTGCAGAATATGTGATAGATTGGAAACTGAAATTTTTTGAATGTGAATGGTTATGGGTATTGCCTTTAAATCTTACTGTATATAGCATAAACATATGAATTAATCAAAAATGCAGCTCTACTGTTAATGCACGGAAAAATTATAAATGATTTTTTTTTCTTTCCAAATGAAGGAAATGAAATGGTAAAATGATAATGGTCCAAGGTTTTCGCCAAGTCATTTTTTTCCCAATTGAGAGAACGGAGCATAAAAATATTCTGAAAATCTTGAGAGGATTTTTTTTTCTATGTGTCTATTATTTTGACTTTATATGTTTCAAAAAAAGTAATTCCTCCACCACTGAAAGTTTGCCTCAAGTCGTGTAATTCTGTATTCCTTAATTAGAGCTATTTTTAATTTAATTTTGGCTTAAAAAAGCTAAAATAGGAAGTGACGATCAAATTATAATTTTTTAAAATTTAATTACGAGAATTTGCGTTATTTGTAAAATTTTTAATGACATATATGAATATTAGAGCGTATGCAAAAGATTCAAACACGAGAAAATTTTTTAATATTTACAAGTATATAGTGTACTGTTGTGTTTATTCTCAGATATCCAGCAGTACATTTCATTCTGCAAAAAATGGCTTTTGAATTATAATAAGTAAATATGACATTCCAAAACAAACGTAACCAAAAATGTACAAATTTTATTTTATCGAAAAAACAGGATAAATCAGCTCATAATGATACTAATTCTTGTGTTATTTGTGCTGTTTAATTCGACCTTTCAGATACATTTTATCTAACTTTTAAACTATGTAGTGTAAATTTAATTTTCTTAATAAGCTACTATTCACTCTAAAGGCTTTTTTTTTCAACTTGTGTCTTTTAATTTGTTTTTGCTTTTAACTTTGTTAAAATATAATTTATTTTTAAATTTCTTTTAGTATTTACAAAATACTTCTAAAATTTAACTACATATGTTTCTTTATCATATATTTTAATGCTGCGATTCCATTTATCTACCATAAAATTGACCAACGCAGTCATACGTGATTCTTGCTCCATTAAAGCCAACAAACCAATCTATGTACTCTAAAGATTAAGAGTCTTTAAAACATATCCTGAACCATTGTAGTGTTTGTATAATTTTTTACAGTTCGAAATGTATATAAACTTCTTTTGCTTCTGCATTTTGCGCAGGTAAAATGAGTAGAAATATTATCAATATATTCATATAAAATATGTCATTTCATGAAATTTACTGTTGTAGCTCTAATAATGCTTTTTATATCGATAAATCCTACTCGTTTTACAAAAATCCGACCCATACTCTCCAGCTTGATTTTAAAACATATTATTGCAGCAGAATCATTCTGGTGTAGGAATTAGATGTTGGAAGACACCTATTGTGCTGTGAAAGAATTTTGAGAAGTGGAATAGCTAAGTATTGCTGATGTCCATATAAACGAGCTCAAAATAATTGCGTTTCGTAATACAATACTTGTGATATATTCGGCGCCTCCACGAAGAGCGCTATCTTTTCTATGGGCCTGGAACAGCAGAAAAGGGGAAACGACTAAGCGATGGTTACTGAAGCGCACCATGGAACGGCGCACCTTCTCAAAAATACCAGGTGCATCTCAAATACTTCCTGCTGCCACAACGATCCTTCCTACCAAGTCTTCCGGCGTTGCAACATGTGTTTCATAGACAAGGCCTTTTAAAAATCCCCATAAGAAAAAAATCCAAGGGAGACACATCTGGTGATCGTGGTGGCCATGTGATCGGTCCACCGCGACCAATCCAGCCGCCAGGAAAAGTAGCTTGAAGATGTGCTCTGACGTCTGTGCTGAAATGTGCAGGAGCTCCGTTGTGTTGAAATCGAATGCGTCGACGAATAGGTATCGGAACATCATTCAGCATTTCTGGCAGAATCTCTTGCAAGAATGTTAGATAAATGGAACCGTTAAGTCTTTCTGGGAGTACGGACCAAGTAAACAGTCTCCTACAATGCCAGCCCACACGTTAACGGAACATTTTCGTTGTCCCATGCGGACGTATAGCATAGGGCTTTTCATCCGCCCACGTATGCAAGTTCATCACACCCTCTAATGAGAATGCAGTCTCATCCGTGTAGAGAAAACTTGCTGAGCAGTTTCGGTCTGCAGCATTTTCTTGCAAAAACCACCGCGCAAAATCCATACGTTTGTTGTAGTCTCCCAGTTCCATTACATTTGGCCATGCCACTTTGTAAATGATAAGGATGTAGTCCTTCGTCATGTACAATGCGCCAAATGGTAGCTTGGGGGGATATGGGTCTCTCGGGATACAACTCGAGTACTTGTTGAAGCATTACGCTCCAGCTCTTGGAGAATCCTTTCTGCAGCATCAACTGTCCGAGTTGTTCATTGGTGACCAGTATCCAGCTTGTGCACGTCAAACGAGCCGGTTTCACACAATCATCGATGCAGAGTGGCAAAGAATGAGCGGCTAGGCACATTTCTACCAGGATATTTCGCACGATACATTCGCAAGGCTTCTCCGCCATTACATTTGGCCATGCCGTAAATTAAGTGCATGCCAGCCATTTCGCGGTTTGTGTAAGTAGCCATGTTATGCCCAACACATCCACTTCTGGAATGAAGACATTTTCCGTTTGCTCAGGTAGTGTTTGCATCGCTACGCCCTCTACAGGCGTTTGCCACCCAATGTTCGTATGGGATTTTTGATCCTTGTTGTATGACTGATCTACCATGTAAGTTTGTCCACGTTGTTGTGAATCACCCTGTATATATATATATATATATATATATATATATATATATATATATATATATAATACAAATTGAATTGTATGAATCGTTAAATCATTCGTTTTACACTCAGCAATGAATAAAGAAAATCCAATGCTGAGACACAAGAAAGTATTTTAGACCTGATGTATACTTCACATTTAAACTTATAACGAAAACACCCCTGCTATTAGGGGAAATAATTAAGTTTAATTACTCACATGATAATCAGGTGTGATGCGGTTCTCCGTTTTAGTAATCCAGGGGCTTTGTTTAATAATCATAGTGCAAAAAATCTACACATTCCTAAACGAACGGACGCTAAATACAATGGATATCAACTGATCCTAGCTGAATACTGTTCATCGCTTAGTTAAAACCGGTAATGGCGGAAACACTTATCGTTCCAGGCCCATAAAATTTTTTATTGCTCTCTTCGTTCTCGGAGGCTCCAATATAGTGCAGTACATTTATTTATCCTAAAGTGACAATATTTTCTGTCTTTAAAATTATTGGTGACTTTGGTGTTTAATCTTTTATCCCTAACAGCATCCAGAACCCAGCTATTTATATATGCATAATAAATCAAACCTCATCTCTGAAGAAATATAAAAAGCTGCTAATAGGGTAAAAAACGAAAAAATTACTTCTCAAAGAAAATTTCCCCTTTCAAGATATTTATGCTTCCTCAAGAGGCGCATCATCTTCCATAGTAAGGGAAGACTGACCCTGGGGCAGTTTTTTTTTCTGAGTACCAATTACCTTTCTTTTTCTAAATGTGAGTGCACACTGGACCTTTCGTTGAATCAAGTTTAGACGCTGTGATTTTTTGAAACAAATTCCCCATCCTCAAATGATGTTGAAATTACACTAAGTTGATTGTTATGCAGGGTGGCTATAATTAAACTTCCCCTATAAACAGCATCATACAACGCAAACTAGTGATCGGATTGCAACGAAATTTGGTATCTCGACAATATATAAGATGCGCTCCCAGAATTTCGAAAAAATAAATATATAGTTCCCGAATGCTCACAAGAGAACGCCTTTTCCGGCAAAACATTAAATTGAACACAATAAACAACCAAAACGGAATACAAAAACAATATTAACATTTACTTAGTTTCTAATCAACTTGTCATCGAACCACATTAAGCACGCTGTTTGAGAAAGTAAAAAAAAGGTTTGCTGAAACAAGAACAGATTAGGACGAAATTGCACAAGAGGAGCAGTTGTTAATCGTGTCCAGCATGATGTAGAGAAAGGTGCTCCATGTAACCACCTTCATTCACCTGCAAAGTTTTAAGTCAGTGGACCTTGTGTTCAACAGCAGATCGAAACTGATCAGTTCTGATTATTCGCACATTAGGCGTTATGGAGTTCTTTCAGACCACAAGATAGTTATCATTACAGGCCGAAACATGTCAACGACTGCGAGTGTCTCTTTTCCTAACCTGTTTTGCATAAAGCTCGCTCTTCTTCGCAAACATGTAAATTTCTACATTTTTTTCCTGGATTTGACACCTTTTCCCGTGTTTTACATTTTATTGCTCATAATTCTTGTTCTGGATTGTTAATATTGTTTCTGTATTCCATTTTGGTTGTTTTTTGTGTTCAATTTAATGTTTTTTTCCGAAAAATGCTCCCCTGGTCAACATTTTGGAACTAGAAATTGTTTTCGAAATTCCGTGAGCTCATCTCGTGTTCGTTGCAATCCATTTGATTATAGAAGTCGTTTTTTAAATAATACATTATAACAGATTTTTTTACTAACTCTACTCCTAGATAAGGCCAACTAGTTTTAATATGTGTTGTGGGTGCTTTCATGTACGGACTGGAAATGCGTAAAATCCTTTTATCTATCGTTTTGCATTTACTGAGTTCTGGTTAATATAACAGCATTACTCGAAATTTAAATCCTTTCAGATTTTATATTTTGATATAAAACTAATTTTATAGAATTAATATAATGCACACAAATCTTTTATTGCACCATTCCACTTGTTTGACTTCTCTTGGTGTTTGGTTATTTATCGTTTAAAACTGAAGGGTATATTAGTTCTTTCTTTCATTTCTTTTTAGCACCATAAAATAATTACTTTAAATCAATTAAATTTTAAAAGATATGAAAATTAAATTTAAAAAAAATGTTGAGTAGATCAGAACCTGACTGTGTTTTAAAATAGTATTTTTTAAATAAAAAAAATAAGAGTTCAAAAACATTGCACATAAAAGAATTTGATATCACTGAGTAGGTGGAATTTTGAATGTTTATGGTATTAAAACAAACATAATTTGGTTCAAAAATATTGCATAAAAATGCAAAAACATATTCATTCAATTTCTAATTATTTGAATGTTTAGTTTTAAATTTAACACTTAGAAAAATTATTTGCATTTTTTATCTTGTCTAAAAAATAAATGTATAAAATTTGATCAAATTTGGCCGGGCCATTTCGGAAGGGATGTGGGTTTGGATTTCCCTCCCCCTCCCGACTGCACCTTCGGAAAACAATTCTCCGTTAAGTTTAACCCTTCCCCAATGTTTTAAATTTGTCAAAGCTGAATAAAAATTTTAATTTTTGTTTATTATAAAGCTGTTCTGTAAGCTCATATGTTATGTAAGTGTTAAAAATCTTATGAGAAACGGCTTCATGCTCTTTTCTTTCACTAGAAAAAAATTAGTAAAATCCATTTATTTTTACGAATCTTTTACCTCCTTCTCATAACTACATTGAATATAAACTAGAAATATTATTCTAACTAAATTTGAAGGGGAAAGTATTTGGTAAATTACCTCATACTCTCATAGATATTTAAACAGTGCTACACCAGTACGCAGGGATTAAGCCAAAACATTTTTTCATATTATCTTTTGATTAGCAGTTCATCAAACGAGAATCTGTGGAACTGTAGTGTCGCCGTTAATTAAAAAAAAAAATAATAGATTTGTGCCACCTTTTGTGAACTTAAGTGACGTTAATTAGCGAATTCTTTTGCTTAAATATGTTTTTTATAGAGCATTTCTAACGTGAGCATAAAGGAAATGTACATTTTTGAATGGAAATGAATATTCAATACTCTTTTTAGATCTCATGAATTACTTGAGTTTTTATTTTGGAATTCTGAAGATTTATTTTATTGAATTATTTAAAATAAGCAAATGTGGGAAAAAAATAACATAATTCTATAAGGAAACAACAACAAAATGTAGCATTTCATCAAATCATTGGAAGTTATCAAGTAAGTTGAAAGAAAAAAAATTCTTAAGGATTTTTAAATAACTTAAGGCTTTCCTAACTCGAGATAGGGAAATCTCATGATTAGAATTGGGTGCAGGAATTAATGGCATACTAAGAATAAGCGTCGATGAAAATATAATATGATTTTAAAACCCTAATCGCCATGAGAAGTTTATGGCTAGAGTAACTGCCAATTGTAATACTTCTGTTACACTCACTGGCCAATGAATTAGAAACCCAAGATCAATGATTTTTTGAACCACCTTTTGCGCGCATGACTGCTCTGATTTGTCTGGGCATCGAGTTTACAAACTTCTGGATTGCATTTACATCCAGAGAATACCATGCATTGGCTATGCAGATCTTGTAAATTAGATGGAACAGGAGAGTGCTGTTGGATGTGTCTTTCCGCCATATCCCACACATTTTCTCTGGGGTTAAGATCTGTGCTGTTTGATTGCCAGGGAATTGATTGTTGGAAGTTAGACTGGTGCTCAGCTAACCAATTTTGAACACTTCTGTCATGATGTGTAGTTGTATTATCGTCCATGAAGTATCCGTCGCCATCAAGATAAAAATTCAACATTGCAGGGTGCACTTAATCTGCCAATATATCTAAGTATTGCATGACTGTTTGTTTACCCTCGAAGAACACTAGGCACCACTTCCATGCCAGCAGAACATGCTCCATATCATGATACTCCCTCCAGGCCCTTGCACAGTGCGAGTAGGGCAAGATGGATTCATGACTTCGTGGTGTTCTTGCCAATGCAGAAATGAGTACTTTTATCACAGGCACTCCACTGTGCATTCTTGTTCTCTGGAAATCTCTGCGCATGGATCGAGGTGAAATCTGTTGGGAAGAGCCTTGATTTACAATTTATGCCTGTTGAATTATAGAAAGTCCCTGTTCTTCCGTACAATTCGTCGGAGACGCCGCCGATCACGCTGTTGGGAAACTGCTCGAACCGCAGTTTGTCTTCTAGAGAAGGACAGTGAGTTCTGATTCCAACTTTTGAAAACCTTCGCATGCTTTTGAGAACCCAGTGAGATCTGCTATCTTCGAAATCGTGGCACCTACTAAACGGGCACCAACATTAAGCTCTTTTTCAAATGGTAAAAGATCTGTCGTTTTTCCCATTTTACTTCATTCATCGCGAAAAGGACTCTTACCTGTTACTTATACTAGCATTCTAAGCGCGTGTAACCATGTCATAACAAAAAAAATTAGTATACTTCATCCGTAGCTCGCATTCATATGCGAATCTCAAAGGTTTCTAATTCATTGGCCAGTAAGTGTATTTCGCCCCATCTCCAAATATGATTTTTATAATCGACATAAGCTCAATAATGTTTTACCCCCTCCCAGCACTAAAAAAAAAAAATGGTCATCCAATATCCCTCCCTCCCGACAGCTACGCAAAAAAGAGTATTCACCACTGTTTTTTGTTTGTTTGTTTCCCCCAAAGAACGTGCTACTTTATGAATGCAAATACCTTATTTCCTTATTGCACATTTATGTTTTTGACTATCCACTAGATGGCAACTCTTGTTCTACTGTGTTACTGATCTTGGAAGAAAATCGAATCTTGAATTCAAGAGATATCCCCTTTCCCCTCGAGTATTAATACGATTTTGACATGTTACTTTGCAAAATGTGTACAATTTTTAAATATCTCTAGTTTTTCAGGAAATGTAATTCTAAATCAATTGTTTACACAGAGAGTTAATAATGCCCGTTTAGTATATTCTATTGGGTCAGTAGGCATGCTGTTAATTGTTTCTGAATCAAATTTCGTTCAAATTACTTTTGGATCAAAACGTTTAGCTATTATATGTATTTAAAAAAAGAATGAAAAACTAATTAATGAATTCACTTTGAGATTTTTTTAGTTTAAAAATTTAAACTATAAAAAAAACTAGTTTAAAAGTTATGGCTTTTTTTGACTATTATATAGATTAAAAAAATAATAAAGAAGAGCTAATTAATGAATTCACGTTCAGATTTTTACTTTTAATTACTATTATTATTTTACAGTTTTAAAGTTTAAAGTAAAAAAGTTGGTTTAAAAATTATAGTTTTTTTGGAAAGTGTATTGATTAGGGCTTGATTTTCTTTTTGTCCATATTAGTATTAGTTAATATTTGCTTTGAATCCAAATTTTTAATCTCAATTTCTTCCAGACTAATTGTTTATTTCTATCACACGGTTTAAATGTCGGAGAAACCTTTCGTCAATAGTTCCCATTTTACATCATTTTACGTGGAACCTGGAAAACATCTTGCAAATGTAAAATTGCGTGAGTATCTCATCCTAATCTAGCTTAGTTTTTCTTCAATGATTGGTGAAAGCATATATTTCTTTTTGGCCGCTATGAACTAGTTTCTACTACATTTATTCCTTTTTGTTCGCTATGAACTAGATTCTACAGTTTTTATTCTAGGGAGCGATTAAAAAAGGGTAAGATTAAGAGTTTATTAACTACTTAATGTTTAGGTCCTAATATTTGTAAATTATCTAATAAAAAAATACGGGGAATCCCAAAAGTATATTCACTTCAAATAATTGTTGAAGAAACATTCTATTGCATACATGAAAGTTTCATTACTGGAATTAAATCGTTAATATGAGCATCGCGATGTGAAGTTTTCTATCTGAGGTTTTAGTTTGCAGATGATTAGGCCAATGCTCCATACATTCCGCTCTCATTTGTGACGGAACCTTTCAAACATAATATTATGGGTTAAAATCTGAGGTATTAAAATAGCTATTTAAAGATTTCACATAAGTAGCAGTTTTTATACTTGCATTAGTCTTTAAAAATTATCTTGACATTTGATTATTAACCTTTCATTTCAAGTATAAATGCATATTTCAGACTCCGCATATGCTACATGTTAAATTATGCGGGTTTTCCTTACTATTTGGAAGCCAAACCTTCCAACTGCTTTGCTAAATATTCAGTTCTTGTACTTGAAATTCGTTCGAATCTGCAGCTGGGGTTTCCACCTGATTCTTCCTAGCACTGTAACTCCGCTGTCATCGCTCAAACGGCTGAATGAGGATGAAGAAAAAGGATTACGAGACTCGCCTGAGAATAGCTTTAGTTCCACTTGAAGGGGCATATTTCACTCGCCTCTCTGAAAAAAGAACGAAAAATCCTTTTTATTTTCACTATGCTTCGAAACCCTATTTTCTATAATACACCCCATCGGAAATGTACTTAAGTCGTCGCTTGCCCGAGGCACTTTAATCTGAAATTTCAGTTCGATTCTCCTCTTAACTAGAATTATTTAAAACTTTATATATCGGTTTACATTGTTGTAGCATTTTGATCGTTGTTGGATATTTTCATAGTTTTCCTCGAGTCGCAGTAGTAAAGTTTCAGCATCAGAACCGGAGTTCTTCAAGTTTGGAACCTGATTCAATTAAAGATTCATTTTGCATGCGAGCCTGGTACACATTAAATCTGATGTTGTGAGCAAAATATCCTCCTGTTGGTGTGGTGTGAAAATTTGGAAAGAGGATGCCAACTCAGGTATTTCATCTGGCTGTGATTTAAAATTACGAATTCTGTTCCAAAATAACCCTAATGTCGCTTTTCTACAAGATGCTATTATAACTAAACTATTTCCTATTTTTCCTACTATGGATGCATAAATGTGGTCCAGCTCCCCCTGGAGGCAGCTATCCGCCTATAAATAGAATTGAAAGATTTCTGCTCTTAACTTATATATATAAGCCAAGGTATTTTGAACAAATAGGTTTCTTCTTCCTAACTATGGATATTGATTATTTTGATAAAAGAGAATTAAATGTAATTGATCTTAATTCAAGTAAAACCTATGGAAATATTCCTTGTCAAACAAGTTTTTATATATATATCTTTATATATAAAATTCTTCTGTGCGTGTGTATGTGACTGAACTCCTCCTAAACGACCGGTCCGATTTTGATGAAATTTTTTTTGTGTGTTCAAGTAGATTCGAGAATGGTTTAGATTCACAATTCAGTCCACTACAAAATGTTGAATTTTAATGATTAATTAAAAACTAACTTTCCCGCCAAAATAACTTCCTTCCCCCATCGCAAAACGAGTAAGGTTTTAGGTTTTTTTTCTAGCAGTGATGAGGTTAGGTTTAACATGTTACCGATCGATTATTTCAAACGATTTGTTTATTTTCATTGCATTTATTTCATTTAAAATTAAACATCGTTAAGTAATCGACCTTTAAGATTCATTCTGATGTGCTGTTGAATTAAATTAAAACAGAAAAAAGGAAATTAAAAATTTCTAAACTGCCCAACTCCTGTAGAAAAAAAAAGGCATTTTCTGTTGATGAAGTTTAACGCATGCGCACAACGTTGAGAACTTGATTCAAACGGAGACAAAACAATCGGTTTGCTGTTTTGTGTTACTTCGGATACACGCTGTTAAAAGGTTAGTTATGTTGCACTTGGAATTAAACAGTATTTCTGTTATATATTTTTAAGTACATCTTTTTTTAAAAGTTATTTTAAGTCGTAGTAATAAGTAATTGCCAAATGAATAAGGCTTCGGGTTTTTTTCCCCATGCTAACAATGTTCGGCTTAACATGTTTTCAAGATTCTGTTTCTATTCTTTAAAAATTTTTGCTGTAAATTAAATCCAGAAAAATGTAATTTTCAGCACACGATTCTTTGAAATGAAATAAATACATATATTTTCTAAAAAATTAAACGCAAAATATAGTTTTCTATTTCACAGTATCTATATTATTAATTTTATAAATCAACTTCATGAAAGCAAAATTGCTTAATTCATGCTGAGTATTCATTCAAATCCAGACCCAATGGCAAATTTGTAAATCTTTATTAATAGGCACAAATATTGAATTGTTTTGAAATTTTCATGACATTTTGCATGCTTAAATTTATTCAAAATGTGATTTTCCCTTTAAAACTTGATATTATTGACTTTTTTTGAAAAATTTAAAAAAATCAATGCAATAATATTACTTGAAGTCTTCAATAAAAAAAAAATAAATGCAAATTATATTATTATATGTTCATAAAGCATATGAGAAAAGTTTCAGAGTTGTAACTAAAAATAGAATGCGCATAGAGTATTTGAAAATTTGAAGAGTATCACAAAATTTCATTTTGAGAAAAAGTTAAAAATACATTTAAATGTACATTTACAGACCAGAAAAATAATTGAAATAATTGAAATTTATTAAATATTCATTTTTATTAAAAGAATTGTTTATTTTATGAAATATATACATCTATAAATTTAACATTTTTGTAAGAGTTCTCAAAGAATATAAAGGAAATACTATTGGAGAAATCAAACCAACTCCTTTTTTTCAAAAAAAAAAAAGTTCAAATAAAAATTAGACTTTCTTAATAACATTTCATTAGCCACAAAGATTGTTTTATATTCATATAACATTTTTAAACTATATATGCAGCTATAAACAAATATAATAAAAATTTTAAGTAAATCAAAATACACCTACTGCATAAATTATGTCCTCATGTTTTTCTTCTAATTTGACATGTGCTGATTTTTTATTTTTTTTTTCATTTCATTGTTATTATATGGTGCCAATATGATACATGCTTATAAGATACAATTTATTTTATATATTTTTAAGTACATCATTTTTTAAAAGTTGTATTAAGTTGTAGTCATAAGTAATCCCCAAATGAATTAGGCTTCAGTTTTTTTTCTATGCTACACATGTTTGGCTTAAAATACTTTCAAGATTCTGTTTATATTCTTTTAAAATTTTTGCTGCAAATTATATCCAGAACAATGTAATTTTCAGCACATGATTCTTTAAAATGAAATAAATAAATGATATTTTCTAAAAAAGTAAATGCAAAATAAAGTTTCCAATTCCACAGTATCTATATTATTAATTCCATAAATCAACTTTATGAAAGTAAAACTGTTTAATTCACGCAGAGTATTTATTCAAATCCAGATCCAACGATCAATTTGTAAATCTTTATTAATAGGCACAAATATTGAATTGTTTTGAAATTTTCATGACATTTTGCATGCTTGAATTTATTCAAAATGTGATTTTCCCTTTAAAACTTGATATTATTGACTTTATTTGAAAAATTTAAAAAAATCAATGCAATAATATTACTTAAAGTCTTCAATAAAAAAAATAAGATAAATAATTCATCTATAAATGCAAGTTATATTATTATATGTTCATAAAGCATAAGAGAAAAGTTTCAGGGTTGTAACTAAAAATAGAATGTGCATAGAGTATTTGAAAATTTGAAGAGTATCACAAAATTTCATTTTGAGAAAAAGGTAAAAATACATTTAAATGTTCATTTACAGACCAGAATCATAATTGAAATTACGTAAATTTATTAAATATTCATTTTTATTAAAAGAATTGCTTATTTTATGAAATATATACATCTATAAATTTATAATATTTTTGTAAGAATTCTCAAAGAATATAAAAATACTATTGGTGAAACCAAACCAACTCCTTTTTTCCACCATCATCATCATCAAAAAAAAAAGGTTCAAATAAAATTTAGACTTGCTTAATAACATTTCATTAGTCACAAAGATTAATTTATATTCATATAACATTTTTAAACTATATGTGCAGCCATAAACAAATATAATAAAAAATTTGAAGCAAATCTAAATACACCTGTTTCATAAATTATGAGCTCATGTTTTTCATCTAATTTGACATATGCTGATTTTGTTTGAATTATTTTTCTTTTCATTGTTATTATATGATAACAATATGATACATGCTTATAAGATAAAATTTATTTTATATAATGAACTTTTTTTTTCTGAGTTATAATAAAGCAGCAATCAAATTTTTTAAATATTTTCTTTGTGGAGACAAGAAGGCCTCTACAACTATGTTGTTCTCTTAAAAGGTTTTTTTTAATGTAATTTCCCTTTCACCAGCAAATACAGAAAGAAAATCTTTACCATATTTAGTAAATAATAAACACATTTTTGATGGGAAAAAAAAAAACCTTGCTTGAAGGATTTGAAGTAATTTTTGTTGTCATTCATGACAAAGAATATTCTTCAAAAAAGAATACTAATACAATGTAACTCTTATATACAATTTTAAGATGATGAATTCACTATTTCAGGTTTATTGCAGTTGGTAGAAGCTTCCAAAATGTCATTAGAATTGCTTGGTTATGAATCAAAGGATTTCTTTGTCCATCATATTAAACATTTTCAGACTTATTCTGCTTTTATTTGGACGTCCTTTAGGCTTTCGGTAATGAAAACTAATAAAAAATTTTAAAAACAGAATTTTGAAAAAAAAGGGCAATTAAAAGTAAATTTCAATTTTAACCCTGAATAGAACGTTTTTTGTATCTAATTTCAAAGGAACTAAAACGAGCCATTCGAAAATGAAATGTATGACGAATGAATGAACAAACCAAGACAAACAACAAAAGAAAGAAGAGGTCGAAATTTTTAACATCTGCCAAAACAAAAACAACAGCTTAAAATCAGAATTGCAAATAATGCTTATTAACAGTGTTTGGAGGAAAACGACTGTTTTTACTGCAGCTGTCCAAATCGAAACAAGTGGGTGTGGCATCCTAATAACAATAAAAAAATGCTGATATTGAGCAAACGAATTAATATATCAAAATAATTTTTTCGGGAACGATAGCTTACAGTTTAAATATGCATCAAATTTCAAAATAAAGATAACGCAAATTTCATTGATTTTTTAGATTTTTATCGTCCAACGTGCCCTGAATGTGTTTATTTTATTCATGAAAGGATATATGGTTTAAACAATTTTTATTTTTTTAGTGTTTGATGCATTTAAAATTAAACATTATTAATTAATCGATTTTTTTCGGATTCATTTTGAAGTACTTTTGAATTAAAATAAAACAAATAAAGGAATTAATAATTCATAACTAATTTTTGTTACCCAAACTGGTGTAGAAAATTCACGCATTTGCTTAAAAATTTAAAACAAACTCCCTCTAACTGTCAAACATTTGACATCAATCAAAGTATAAGAAAGGAGTGTTAGAATTATCTTTGTCAAAGCCTTCAAGTTGATTTCTTTCGACCCTGCTATTTCATGATAACATGCATTTATAATGAATACATTATTAATCCAATTAATAAGCTTTAAAACAAACATGTTATAGTTTATATCTTTTCAATGCTGAGCTAATTTGTAAAACTTTACCACATAACTAGAGATTGAAGATTGGCTAACCTATCATTTTGCTTCGAAATTTGAATGCACCAAAATTATGTAATGGCACGCGATTACTCATTTAAAAAATCATAAGAAATATTCTTGGGGCTACTATTTTGAACGGCATTCAAGATGAAGTTGTACCACGGATCCCAATGATTCCTTCAGACTCACCTATCCCATTCAAACGTTTGCAATCTTCAATTCGCTCGGCATTTGCTATAACTATTAATAAGTCAAAAGGTCAAACGATGACAATTTGTGGCTTAGATATAGAAAATCCTTGCTTTTTGTACGGCCATTATATGTTGCGTGTTCGAGGGTTGGAAAACCATCGAATTTGTAAGTTTATGTTTCTATTCAACTTTGTTGACGAACCAGATTGTTATGACTTATTCAAGAAGGTTTGAAATTTTCGGACAACGTCTGACGGGTCCGCTAGTATATATATATATATATATATATATATATATATATATATATATA
Source organism: Argiope argentata (assembly GCA_026289955.1). NCBI lineage: Eukaryota > Metazoa > Arthropoda > Arachnida > Araneae > Araneidae > Argiope > Argiope argentata. The sequence continues at coordinate 933,646 of JAOUZG010003378.1, forward strand.
TATATATATATATATATAATATAAAAAATATTTCCTTATGGTTCATTTTTTGATAATTTTTTTGAATTTGTTGTTATAAAGATGTCTATGTTGAAAATAGTGAATTTTGCATTTATCTCCTATTTAAACAGTCAAAGACGTCGGCATGAAATGCATTTATGCGTAGAATATATTCCAAAAAGGTTAATTGCGTGTTAACTTTTTACCTATTGGAGATAAGTTATTAATTTTCACAACGTTATTTTTTAAATATTTGTACAATTCTCTTGACAAAACTGGTTATTCTTCCCCCCTCTTTTACTCTTACTATTATTTTAAAACGCCACTTTTACTGTTACTATTATTTTAAACGTATCTTTGAAATTGACCGAGTTATGCTTAGTTGGAAATTATTGGGACAATGTATTAAAGTTATAAACAAACTATAATTGAAAACTATTACGTAAGACTTATTATACTTCTGCTGAAGCACAGAATGTTCTCTCACATTAAAGTATGGCATAGATTTAACTAATTTGTTAAGATTTTCTATAAACAGTTCACACCATGATTCTTCCTAGGCAGTCCACAAAGCCAAGGGAGTGCGAGGTGGTGGAGAACTCCTAAGGGCAGCACATAGCAAAACATTCCAGATGTGGCCGATAATGTTCATGTCAGGAGAAATTCAGAGGAGTTCTCCTCGAGCCACTCGGTAGGTACTGTAGGCCTGTGAGGTAGTGCTTTATCCTGTTGTAATCGTCCACGTCCGTCAGAATGCACACGGGACATGAATGCGTGTTGAGGGTCTGAAATAATGTTAAACCCACACTGACCTGTCATGGTTGAGTTTACACACATTAACGGTCTTATTTCATACCACCTGCACAAGCCCCTTTACCCTCACTAAGCCACCACCAGATTGAACAGTTCCTTGTAAGCATGAGAAATCCATAGATTCATGGAATTTGCTCCACACCCGTATACAACCATCCACCCGGTACACTTGGAAACGTGACTCATCGGAACAGACAAAAATGTTCCAATCATTAAGAGTCCAATGGCGACTTTTGCGAGCCCAGGTAAGGTTCAGAGCTTTGTGCTGCTGAGTCATCAATGATACACGAGATGTTTCGCGGCTGCAAAAGCCCATATCCATTAGATTACGTTGCATAGTGCGTACACTGACCCTTGATGGGCCTATGCTCAAATCCGCAACGTCTATCTCGTGTAGCGATTCTTTTCAGGCGTCAATGATCCCGTTGTATCAAGGCCTTTTTCAAGTCGCACCGCTGTCGAAGATTTGAAGTTTTACCGGATTTCTGGTATTCGCGATACTCCTTAGAAATGGTCTGGCGCGAAAATCCAAATTCCATCTCTACTTCGAAAATGTTGTGTTCTCTCTTTCGTGCACTGTCGGTTAATCACCGTTAAAAATCGCTTAACTCTTGGTAACCTACCATTATAACAGCAAGAATCGTTGTAATATCCTCCTCAGACATTTGTTGTTTTATATACGCACTGTCGACCGCATCGCGTTACGCTGATAGGTTGAGCATTTCAATTATTTACATACGACCTGCTATACGAGATTTCCTGGCTCCTCAGTGCATTTCTCTAATTTTATTGCTTTTTGTTATTCAAGAATGCTTTCTAATAATAGTAATGTAATTTTTATTTAATACCCACTTTGTTGTTTAACTTTGAATAATGAAGTAAATTTAATAATTAAGGATTAATAATTATAAATGAAAAAGTAATGTTTTTTAGAACTAATTTTGTGCTTGGTTTTGTGTTTGTTATATTTTTCCCCATTGTCATTATTAAAATAAACTTTATTTAATTTGTATTGGAATTGATGTAATTAATTATACACTTAATTAGATTAACTTAAATTTTTTAAACGAGATTTTTAGAAATTAATAACTATGAATTAAAGTCTTACCGCATTAAACGAGTTAGGCCTAACAAAACGCTTTTCTCTTGTATAGGTTTAAAAAATTCTCTTCTGTATTTCAGTATCCATTATTAGCTCAGGATAGTAGAGAAGAAAATGTAAAAAGTTTTCGTTTGTAATTTTTTTCGCTCACACAATATTGCAGTGTAAATCCTAAATGATGATGACGTTTTTCTACAACAAACGATAATTCAGAATGTTTGATTTTAAGATTTACGTAGTCGCATTTCTAAAATTCTACAATTTTTTTTTCTTTGCTATGAGAAAAATAAAATTAGTAAGTAATCCATTCTCAGAACTGTGTCGTTATTTATACCTGTGATTCGACGGATCCACGAAAAAGTGATCGAACTAAGACAAGATATGGCAGCGTGCGGTATTCGGCAAATATTCGATCAAACTTTGCGATCAATGCTTGCTTACGAGGAATAAAGTAATCAGAACCAACAACAACAAAAAAAAAAAATCATTTCTTGTATAACACGAAACTTTTCTTCCCTTTTGCATGCATCACCGCAGAAATGTGCCATTTCGTGTGATGCGATATCTGAAATGAAAAATTCCCCTATTCAGGGATTTTTAAAAACACTCTTTCAGTTGAAAAATGTTTAATAAATTTTAAACTCTTCAGTAACTTATCTTAAAAAATGCTATTGTATTTGTGGTCCTTATTTTTAGTGTTTTGCTAGGAAAGGGGGTATAATTCGGTCCATTTTTAAAGTTTCATGTATGCCGTTATTTATAATCTAGTTGTAGCAAGAAGAACAATTTTCTAACTGATCTGTTTTGTTCAGGAAAATCGTATATATATTCAAATTAAAAGCAAGTATTTCTCGTTAACATGTACTAATATCTTACCTTCATTTGAATACTTTTAAAATTTATTGTCCTTCTTATCTTCAGTGAATAATAAGATAAAGTGTGTTTTAACTTTATTATTGCATCCTCTATGGTAAGTGTAAAGTTTTATGGCTTCTTTGACAAAAGAATTATCCCGAAAAATTTTCATCTAAAATTAGTAATTCGGTACATGGTACGTGAACATGAAGGTAATATATGGTATTATTTATAACAGTCAATTGTCCACTCTTTGCATTTCTGTTTGCACTGGTATAGAAATTCTAAAGATGAATAAAGTTCTAAATTCGATTGCATTTTTATAGGATTTGTAAAATTCATTCAAAACCTTAATTAATAAGGCTTTCTGTGGGAAGAATCGATTAGTTGATAATGGCTAGGTAACGATGCTTTATTTTCGCTATTTGACTTCTTCATAGCTTGTATTGATCTCTAGTTGTAGCTGTTTTATAAGAAATTAAATAGAACCCATTTTCGGAAAAGATTTCCTTTTGAAAGATAGTTTTTTTTAAAGATTGAAAAGAATCGGACCCACTTAATATTCTAAAAGTCTCGAAATCGTGAAAGAAAATTTTATTTTTGACCTGGGAAACAAAGAAATTTTGAGCCCATAAACCTTTCGCCACTATAAAGCCTGATGCAAGTAAAGTTTCTTATTTTGAATACAATACTTCAGCGTGAGCCCGCATCTGCCCTCTCTTTCCATAAAACTTCTGATTTATTATTTAAAAACTTGCTAAAAAATAATTGGTATCGTTTGCTCTGGATAGTGTGGTATTTATTTCACTTGTAAATGTTGGAAGAAAGAGTGAACCGATGGAGTTCGCCTGCATCGAACTCGCTGGAATCTTTTCCGAATTTGTGAACAATGGGTTGTCTTAACACTTGCAAACATTCACAGCCAAAGAATGCTTCAATTGATTTATGCTTTTTCTATTTGTGCTTCTGACCTGTCTCGAGTTGCTTTCATTAGAGATTAGCTTCGTTGAAGCGATTCTAACGCAGTTGTGAAGTCGCATTTTCAAATCAAAAAGATTTAGTTAACAACTTTTCAGACGACTAGAAAGGTTAGATGCCATGCTTTTCCATGTTTTTCCTTTCATCATGTGAAGAATATTTTGTTGTTGTATGGAAATTCTTAGTTCATTGTACAGTTTACACATTCAGCTTTGATTCAGTTTTGAAATTTTTGCTTAATTTTTACTGCTGAATTGGTGGCAATTTTGCTTACTATCCAAAAAATTTCAGTCTCCGCTCGGCTTCAATTTGCCACCTATACCGATAGCATGAGTTCTTGGGAAACACTTTTACACTATAACAATCGGATGCATCCAATTGCGATTAACATTTTGTTAACTTTACTGTCTGTCCATAACAAGATCTCTGGCCGACAGTCGTCATGTTTACGGCGGGCGTTATAGAAACAGGTGTTGATAGGGAGGATTCATTTTGAATGGGTGGAATCGGACGGAAGTCTGGGGGCTTATTCTTTATCTTGGCGAAAAAATGACGCGATAAAAAAACTATTGCCACCTCTCGCTTTAGCCGCAGTTGTTCGTATCTTTATATTTGTTTAGCTTACTTCTTTTATATTTCATTAATATTTTTTTGGCTAATATTAACTGCATTCCATTATTTAATAATTTTTGAATTTTGAGATCCTTTAAAATGCCTTTTCGATTTAAGAATGGAGTGGTTTGTGTTCTCGCCTTCCTGTTATTTTAATAGCTTTCCTTAGATAGAATTACAAGAATTTAAAAATTCATGCACGTTAATATGAGTTAGAAAGATTAAAATATTTAACAACATTTCTTCTACTCAGGTGCACTGATTGCGATAGTAAAATGGAGACAGATAAGTACTTTTAAACGACATTGATGGGCTTTGAATAGAAAGGTATAGGACAATAGGAGTGAAGAATTTTTAACACCGAAAAGATAAGATGAATGCAGAAATTTGGGGATCCTTTATTGCTACACAGCTCATGACGGCTGATATACATTGAAAAGAAAAGATCATTTATCATTCTATTATTTGAATTCACAATTCGTGAGAAAAAGTTTTCTTTAAAATAATTAAATTTCTTTTTTCAAATCGAGGCAAATGAATAAATGGTCATCTGGGATACAAAAACGAACTTTTACTACGGTTTTATTAGAATAATGTAAAGCTATGTTGGACTTTTTTGTAATTCTTTTCCGAGACAATCTAAACTGCGCTTGAGGGAACACGAATTATTTTCAAATTTAGAACACTTTTACATATAAATGCGGAATTAATTGTGTTGTAGAAAGCTTGTACATATTAAAAATAAGTTTGATTTTTAAAAAACTAAAAATTGATAAAATGGCAATAGTTAGTTTTGAGTTTCGGAAAATAGTATATGTATCAAAAATAAATAAATTAACTAATTAATTTTAAAAATTGGAGTGGTTTTAAGCATATTTAAAAATAGATATTTTACTTTATAACAGAATAAAAGCAACCTTTTATAAAAATGAAATAATTACGATTATAATGTTATTTTTTATATTCAATTAGACAGATTACATCGCGTTTGCTGCGGAAAATGTGATCTTAAGTGGTTACATAAATTTTAAAAAAATAAAATGAAAATTAATTTTTTGTCATGCGAGATTCTACTGATTTTTTTTTCTTGTCTAGTGATTAGACATATAAATAGTTATTCAGTTTTTCTATTTGATTTACTCTGTTCTTTCTGTACTATTCTGTATTATTCTGATAGGAATAAGATATATTTTCAAAATTCCAAGTACACAAAGGATTTTCAGCCCAGTGAATTATTTTTCGAATTTGCTTTCGAAAATTAAAGGCAATATATCAAATTACACGATAGAGGGAAATATTTTTAACCTTCTGATGCTGTATGAATAGTTCTATTTTGGCAATAAAAGATTCCCCAGAAAATATAATGGTAGCGAAATGGCACCGACATTTATAGTAAAATTGAATAGGAAAAATTCCTTGGGTTATGCATACTATATATATATAATGCATACTATATATATATACTATATCCTATCTTCGCAGCAAGAATTCGATTTTTTTTAAATGGATATTTATTATTGTCAATAACAATTAACCTGCAACTTTATTGTACTAAAGTATATTGTACTTTACTAAAGTGTATTGTACTAAAGAACATTCTCAATTAAAATTATTTTTGTCACATCATTTTTAAAGTAATTTTATATACAGTCATTGATGTTTTTCTCTTTGAAAAATATATCCGAGAGAATTATTTTATAGGCTTCAAAGCCAGTTTCTTAAAGTTATGAGCATTATTTTGTTATCTGAGTACTCGAAAAGGATGGAAAGATGGATGTTCCACCACATGCGAAAACTGACAACTAATTGAAACATTTGCCACTTACTTACCGAAACTTGACTTTTCTTAGAGCATTTTGATTATGCTACCCGAATCTCTTAGGGACTTGTGATTTTTTTTTTTATCTTTTATGATGAATTAAATCAGATACAGTTATATGAATTATAATATTTCTTCTGGTAATATTGGTTGATAAATCCAAACCCAAAATGAAAGATGTAATTGCATTTCTACTCGAACCAATACTGCTGGGCGGAAAAACATTTAAAATGCTAATGCGTGTGTGGCATCACGAAGGAAAAAGCGTTCTATTACTAGTTTCTTTTAAATAGTAATGGGAACTTCATTTTCTAAAGTGAACTTACATTTCAGCGACACTTTTATATGAGGGAAGGATATTCGATAGAGAGAATGATACTCTAGAAATAAAAATATTTGAGAAGTATTGTTTAATTCAAATTATTTGAAAATCGAAATCAATAATTTCTAATCATAAGGTATGTCATCAATTATTTCTATAAAACCGTATAAAGCTATAACTGTTTTTGTTGTATTATGTAGTTAAATCTGTAATGGTTATTTGTAGTTTTCTAGTATTACTAAGGAAATATTATATTGGTTATAGTTTGCTACATTGGTTCTGGATATTTTTGCAATGCTTTATCACTTCCTTAATGATCTGAATGTGTAGAGGATTTGCATAATGTAATTTAGCCGTATTGGGTTAAACTGAAACAATTTACTATTTATAAAATTATTATTAGGGAATAAAATGAAAGATTTTTTTTCTTGTTTATCTCCATAAGATGGCCCTACTTTAATTTAAAATGCTAGTATTTTAATTTTCTGGGCTGGCTAGTATTTTAATTTTCTGGCTTATTTGATTGGGCTGATGATGATTATGCTATAAATTTCTAATGAAATGAAAGCAATTGGTTTTTAGATAATTATTTTAAAGGCATTATTTGGCACTCTTATTAAAGAGGCAAATAATCATAATATTTTAGCTTTCTGTTCTATATAAGCATTTATGCTTGAAAGAAAAATATATTGAGTGATCAGTTGGACAGGAGGTGTTTACATCTCTGTTTGATCTCGATTTCGGTTTCGTTTTTAAGATTTTGGCTTCTTGAGAAGAAAATAAGAAGCGGCAGTTTAATATGTGCCTGTACCTATATAAAACGCCGCGAAGCGTTTCCCCGAACGAATACTTCGTAATGATGAACTTCGTCAGATTGTGTATTAAACAGTTTTATCTGATGTACTTAATGCATTTCAGCTAGTAAAAGGTTTACGTGGAAGCTCCCAGACAATTACAGATATTTAAAAAATGATACTTCATTCTGAAGAGTCCAGATCATTCGGCGTTAATTCCGGATGAGGCCGCAAACTAATTTGATGCTGAAAACAAAATTTGCCACTGCAGTAGTGGAGTAAGTGCATTTGGTAGCGGTGGTATTCGTGTGATATCACAGAAAATTCGACATGTCGTATACCACAATGTGAAGAATTGGGGAAAATGTCATGAAGTTTTATCCGTTTAAAATTTCCCACACTCATTGTTTTCTGGTGATAATGAGGTACGGAAAACTCTTGCTTTGATGTCTGAGAGTGGATGGTGAATGGCTTTGGCTTGTACTGTGGAGTGGTGAGGCTCATTTCTATTTGAACGGCACTGTAATAAACATATATAGTGGACATATTTCATCTGACCCAAATCTTTATGTACATTAACAAACTCCGTTACATGCTTCAAAAATAATATTGTGGCTTATGGCCACCGAGACATTTTGTGACTTTCTCTAGGTCGACTTTGATATTCACTAATTATTTTCAACTGAGAAATTGTCTCCATGCCACGACCTTATGCAAAATGGTGCACCCCTTAAATATCGCTTTGCCTATTCAAGCGTTGACACAACAAAATTTTTCGGATGACAGAGTGTTTTTCACTATTTTGTCTTAATTTTATTAATTTATTTTGTCCGTCGATTGCCATTTCAAGAGCAGAGAGATGAAACACATATCGAGACAATAATGTGGTTCTACATGTGATAGCTATAAACTTATGGCGCAAATCCTTTTTTCGTCATACTGTTTAATTTATATTTAATGTCATGTGATTGAATTTAAAATCCTTAATGTTAAAACAATTTTCCATTAGTGATATTTATTCCATATTTACATGATATTTACAAACAACAATCGATTGTTGTTAGACCTTCTCTGAAGTGCAATTTCTTCCCATGGTGGTAATATAAATTAAAATCTTTCTTTCAAAAATTGAAAACGTTTTACTCAGCAGAGCACTTGACATTTGGTTGAAGTGATTAAAGTATCTTCTCACCCTGCAGAGAAGTTGAAATACCTCTTGCTTATTTGATCCCCTCTGTAGGATATGGTTTCAATGTTCTTTTGTAATATCTCGATATTTTTGTCTGAAATTTGTAGGGTGTAAACCTTGTTTCGGTAAGGATCTCTATGCCGATTTATGTTTCTTCGACAAACTATGCATTGTTTAATGATTCACGTCTAAAGTTTCTTAATTGCAGATTTAAACAGTCAAATTTATTCCTTGAATTGAGCAATTTCTTGCTTTCGTAATCTATCAAGAAATTTAAATTGATATATCCTTATAAATGTACAGACTGACTCAAAATTAAACTAAATATGCTTGTTGACCGAGGAAAAGGTATAAATATATTCCCGATACTCCTTTGTATTAGTGTTTATTATAATCTTAAACAGTTAAGGCCAGTCTTGAGAATCGGGTGACTCTTAAACAAACAGAGACTTTTTTTTATCCTTCTTATTAGAAAAATTCTTATTAGCAAAAGTTGACTAATAATTTAAAATTTTTATGAAGCCTAGTGTATCTATTAAAGGGAGTAATTTCTGGAAATCATTTTTTGCTCATTTCATGAAAGAATAGAAAGAGCTGCATCTGAACTCAAATACCCATTCTTTTCAACTTCTTCCTTTTGAAAAAGTTGCGCCTGTGACTCGAAGCCGTTGTGGAAATGCAAAACCAAGTAATCTTCGAATCAATTTTGTCTCCTCCCAGAGATGCGCAGGCAATTTCATCAAATGGCAGAAATCTTCAGCGATCGTCCTTCAGTAACTACTAATGATGCCAGTAGGGGTCGCCAACCCTTTGTCCCAATCACTTCAATGAGTGGTCAGGGTATTCGTGACTCACCTCTCAACCCTCAGTGGACTTCCGCAATTGACGGATGCTTTTGCCCGAGCTAGTCAGCTAAAGTTTTTCAACGAAGTTAGAAAATAAATTAAAGTGCGTAATAATTTTAGAAAATAAATTAAAGTGTCACAAAAACTTTTTGAATTAAAAGACAAAATTTAATTAAGAACATTCAGATATTTAGGATGTACATTCTATTTCTAAATTGCTACATTGGCGATTCTACCCTTTGTCTAACTTTATTCGACCACACATTACGATTGTAAGAGAATTCTTTAACTTTCATAACGTAATTTTAAATCATATTTCGAAATTTATTTTCATTTGATTCGTTATAGAATATTTTCTAAAATTTTTAACCTGTAGTATATTTTTAACAATAAACTATTTTAATATTTTCAAACATCAATTCTGAATAAATCAATTTTAATTAAGTTTTTATTTTATGCGAGAGGCTCTGTCTGGCTGTAAATTAGATGAAAACATATTTTCGTATAAACGATTAAAGTGCTATTCGTGATAACGAATAACTGTTCTTTAATCAAAAATACAGAGGAAATATTTTGATCATTTTTATCAAACAACCAATCGTAGTATCTTGAAAATGCATCGTGATAAAAGTGCTAAATCTTCATTAAAAATGTTTGATTAAAACTAAAATATTTTTATCAGCTTTTGAGACTTTTGTCTTAAACACCATTTTTTTTTAACTACTTACGTCAAGAAAACCATGATTTTAAAAGCTTTTACTGTCATTCTACGTCCTTTTTGCCCGAAAAATCTTAATTTTATCTTTCATTCGAGAAAAAATTAAGTTGTAAAGATTTTTAAAATTTGTTTTAAATATTATTTCTTTTGAGCATTGATAAAGCTTTACTGTAATTGACCATAAATAACCATAATTTCAAAAAAAAAAAAAAAAAAAACTTAATTGATGCTTATGTAACTAACCTAAATGCCAATTGCTATTTAAGTCTTAGGCTGAATATTTTTACTTGAATGAAGTCAAAAAATGTCATGAATTTCTGATTAAATACAAAATATTCTTTGCTATCTGTTTTATATATATATTCTAATTTTACAAAAAAATGAAGAATTTGAAGAGGACAGACTATTCCGTATATTATAGTTAAATACTTTAAAGAAAATGCATTTATTTCATACATATTTGGAGATTAAAATAATTACCGGTTTGTAATTTATTTTAGTCTCCAAACAGCGGGGGGGGGGGGCTTGTTCAATATGGCAAGTACCATAAGTAACAACACAGGTTTGTTACTTACTGCATTTCGACTATATGACGCATTTAAGCAGAAATATCTGATCATGTTTGCTTGTTATTTTTATTTTATAACTTGCTTCATATTTTTATTTGCTTGTTATTTTTATTTTATCTTGTTATTGTTATTTTTAATCTGCTAGCGAGAATTTTTCTCAGAAGTAATTAGCATTTTTTGGATGAGGGCGATCTCTCAGTTCGTTTGGGTACATTTTGTGGTCACCTTGTAATCAAATGATAATGATTACACGTCGTTTCACCCATCTTCTTTAATGATGAGAAATGAAATTTTGCCATCATTGCTCACCACTAAAAGCGCAAAACCTCATTCCTGATTTTTCTGAACGCAGTGTTTAAGTTCTCAGGTTTTTCTTTTTGAAATTATATGCTGTCATATTGCATGAATATTGTTTTTATTTTTTATTTTCCCGATGGCTACTTAAAAAATCCAAGGGAATTTAATATGCCCCCCCCGCTGATACAACAGCAGATTTAAGCCGAAAGTAGGGTCTCTTGTTTTTGAAGTAGCGCCAACGAGGGTGAAGAGTACGGCTTAGCTACTCACCACATTCGCTTGCACAGCCGCTTTTTACAGGGGGGCATATTCACACATCTCACGCATAGCGCACAGAAGAACTACCATGCCGGAATCGGGACTCGAACCAGGGACTCCCAGAACACGAGGCAGACGAGCTACCTCTGTGCCAGAAAGACGGCAGACCGAAGACTTAGTCCAGAAGTTCTTTGATTAGTCGATCTCGAGCTTTTTTTATTTCTAAATATTTTTAGTTTTTCTTTGTTTAAAATCCCATGGATAAAAAGCAAACCTAGGTAGAAGATGTTTAATATAATAAATGTTAATTGTATTTTCCTATGATTTTTGGAAGCACGAGGAAGTCCTATTAAAATTGGATGGAAGTGTAGATTTTAACGCAAAGGCAAGTCCTCGGAGGATTGAAATATTTTCTTTAAAAATTGTTAATTTATTGAAAAGTTTCTGTGCCTACTAATGGGTTAGTCGAAGAGATATAAACCTTCTTTAATTAAGATTTCGATATTACAATAATTTCTTGGGTATTCATTATTAGTTAGATTTTTTATAAGACTATCTGTTGCTTCTATATAGGATCTTTTATTATTACAAATATTTTTTATTCTGTTAAATTGTAAAAATATTATATTTTTGAAAATTTTTGAGTTTAAATTAGAGTTATAGTTGCAAAGTTAAATTATTTTAAAATTGAATTTGTCTCTTTTGTCATATAAACACACTAGTGATAACCACACGTTATCAATTTTAATTTTTAAGTCAAGATAATTAGCTTCGGTTAGTTTTTCATTTGTTTTATTTAGAATTAATTATTTTGGATAGAAGTTGGCTATTATATTTGTATTCTCTACGTTAATTAGCAGGAGGTCATCTATGTGCCTCCATCCGTTAATTAAGTTAAGCTTAACGATTTTTTTTCTCTTAGTAATGTAAAAAAATATTTGTTAGGGTACTTGAAAAAGACGTTCCCATTGGTATACCTTTTATTTGTTTATAAAAATTAATACCATTAAAAACTTTATTTTCAGTAATATTAAATTTGCATAATTCTTGCCCGATATTTTTAGTTATAATATTTTCACTTAAATATTCCACAAATATAGATATACAGGCGTTTATTAATTTTTCATGCGGAAGATTAGTGTATAGGTTTTCAAAATCATATTAACATTAAAATTGTTTTTTTTAAAAAAAAAGTTCAAAATTTCTTTGTTTCTATTAATTATAAAATTATCTTCTTTAATTTTATTAAGGATAATTTTTAAGTATTTGAAGAAATGTTTGCCCGAATAATAATTGTAACTACCCGTGCTACTAGTTACAAATCTGAATTTTAAAGGTTTTTTTTATGAAATCAAACTGTAGGGAACAAATAAAGGTAAGAAAGTGAACATGTTTTAATTTTAATTTTTTTAGCAAAAGCTAGCAATCTTTTATTCAATTCCTTTTCCCCCTGATTTATTATCATATAAGTTGCATTAGATTTATATTCATTAATTAAAAGTTCTTTATTGAAATATTTGCAAATTATACAGAAATTATTTGCTGATTTATCAATCACTGTAATAACATATTTCTCTTTTAGATTATTTATTTCTCTTTTTTATGTTTGGTTAAAATAAAATCCTCTTTCTTTAATTCCCTTTTTATTTTCTTTCATATTTATTGTAATTTCCTCTAAAATTTTCACTTTCCATTAACCGAAACCCTCAGCTGGCCAATGGTATTTTCTAGATAGTTTCACAATAAAAATATCCAAATCTTTTGAAATAGATGTTACGATTTTATTATTGTTTTTTTTTCTCTTAATCTAAATTTTGTCCCTCTTTCCATTGTCTTTTAATGTGTTTTATTCTATTATTTTTAAGTTACCCGTTATAATAGGACCTTTATTAATATCTACATAATCCTTATATCTATCACTGTTGCAATTGTAATCTGTTTCATTAATTTTATCTATATTTTTTATGTAGTAATTGTAATTGCATATTTGCTTCCTTAAAGTGGTTGTGTAACTGAATGCTATAGAAACATTAGTTACGTCCTTCAACGGAAAAAATATATTATTGTTGTGAATAATTTTTGGTAATTTAAGATTTTCAAAGTTAATATCCAAAACATTTATAGTACACAATTCTTTATTTAATTTATCTTTGTCCTTAAATAATTATTCGTTTATCCCAACTCCAAGTTTAAATTTAATAAGATCAAGAACTGTAAATTTGGTGGAAGAGTTTTAAAACTTAATATCCTCAAATCCCTTATTCAAACACACTTTAATTTTCTTTTTTGTTCAATTAAAAATATAATTCCTGATTTTTTTTTAATGTTTCGTAATTGTAATCAAAGTTTCAATAATTTTGAAATTCCTCGAATAAAATATTATAACCACCTTTTTTACCTTTACCTCTTTTAAATCTTTTAATGCATTTTTCGTTCCTTCTTCCTAGGTTTGCTTTTTATCCAAGAGACTTTAAACACAGAAAAACTAAAAATATTTAGAACTAAAAAAAGGAAATCGACTAATCAACCCACTCTTAGATTAAGTCTTCGGCCTTCGTCTCGGGGGCGTGTTTTGACGACCTACTCAACTCTGATTGGCCCATACAACTCTCTTTCTGTATCCCCTTCCTGATTGGCACTCGCCTTAATCTCTCCTAGTAAGCCCCCAGTAGTGATGGGAAATCTCGTTCATTTCAAAGATTCGACTCAAAATCGTTCGTTCACCAATTTGACCCGTTCGTTTCAGGTCGTTCGCGAACGACCTCTTCAGACTCATCGAACGAAAGAATCAACTCTTTCGTTCGCGAACGAATGAACTGGACTCTTTCGTTCGCGAACGATTAAACTAGACTCTTTCGTTCGCGAACGATTAAACTAGACTCTTTCGTTCGAGAACGAACGACTTTGTTGCTTCTGTGCTGACTCATTACGTCACTTCCCAATCCGGAAATTTCCGGTTGTATTGTGATTATTGTGTTTACTTCTCGACGCATGTGTTGTTATTTTGCTAAATAGATTGTTCTTTCTGAGAAATATGTTATACATAAAACAGAAAAGGGGGGAATGCTTACACTCTTATGATTCTATTCCCCTTTCGCAGGACGGGATGACTGTCTAGGTTTTATAATTTTAAACATTAGTTATTTTACTGCCTGAGATTACAGTGTTATTTAATGGTGTCTGTAATGCTTTTTAAAAACGTTTTTTTAGGTCCAATTTTACTTTTTATTTTATTATGAAATTTTTCCTTTTATTTATTTATTTTATTTACGTAATTATTTTAATATGAAATTTTGTCAGTACGTAGCTTTATTATTACGTTTAGATAATTCCATAAAAAATAAAGCTCAGTAACCACTGGCACTATTTTAACTTTTGAGATATTATATCATTATTTATAATATTATTCAATAATTTTTAAGTAACATTAGTAATATTTTTATCATGTCAGAACCTGATGTTTTTGAGATGAGGTACTTAGGGTCAACAAAAATCCATAGTCGAAAAATAAAGATTTTATTATCTGCACGAGCATCTCAAAAAAATCAGCTTTTAATAATGTATTGCCATTGCATTTACAAAGCTCCAATTTTTAAAAAATAAGTTAATTATTCCAGCAAATAAAACCTAGAAAAATGTAACTTAGAGCACATGATTATATAAAATGTAATAAATAGGAAATGTGATATATTTTTTAAAATAAAAAAGTGACTAATTCAATGAAACAATTAAAACGAATAAAAATATTATTTAACTATCACGAGCACGGGTAGATTTACCGTTCGAGAAATTATGTTCTGATATGATGTATTGAAATATGCACGATTTCATTTGAATCTTTTCAATTTATTCCTCTTTTATTTATTTTTACTTCCTGGAATATATGCCAATAGTTGTATGAATTGAATTAAGGACAGGATTCACTTTGAACTCAACTTTTGGACAAGCACCTTTGTATAAGTATGCATATGTAAACTGGGTATTTTCTAATTAAAGTATTTTTTCAGTTTTATAAAAATGCATAGTTTTTGCTAAAATAATTCTTAAAAATTATTTATTAAATTTTAAAATTTATTTTTGTATTCACAATACACAGACTATTGTAAAATTATGCCTATTTTGATTTGACAAAAGCGTAGAAATGAATATATATATTTGCATATATATATATTATTAATACTAAAAAAATTAAGTCAACTTTCTGAAAGTGCAGACTGGCATGCCGTAAACTCTATGACGAGTTTGGCAGAAAATTTGACAGATGTTTATAAAATATACACTAGGTATGTGTACCCAAACTTTAACTATCCAGCTTTTATCGTTCTGTAGTTCCCATACTAACTGACGTTTAAAACAGTCAGATAGACAGATTTCTTCTACACTGATGTTACAGAAAATTTGATTGAAATATATAAGTTTGGTGCTAAGATCTTATACCAAATTTCATCCATCTAGCTCAAAAGGCTTTTGCATTATTTTTGTCAAACATAGACATTTTCTGAAAATGTGTTTTCTAATTGAAGGAAGAATGAAATGTGGAGATTCATTAAAATCTTGAGTTCAAATTTTTTTGTCAATTGCAATATTTTCTCTAAATTTTATAAATGAGAAAATAAAAATGCTAGTTGAAGCATATATATATACATACATATATATATATAATATAAATTTTTTCTTAAAACCAGAGCGAGATAGTATATTGCAGTGTTTCAAAATTTAACAAAACAAGAATATTTAAGCAAATAAATAATAACATAAAAGCAATTTTAAACAAATGAGAATGAGCACCTTTCTTTCTTTCTTTTTTTTCATTTATAACTATTTTTACGGCTGAAAAATAATTGGATTCAATGATACAATAATAGATGTGACATATTTATTTATTTATTTACTTTGAAAAAAAATTATATATATATAAACGTTTAAAAAATAAGTAAATAATTTATCATGACAGCAGTGCACGTGACTTAAATAAAATTTATTTTATATTTTTTTATAATATCTTAAATTTACGAATAAAAGAGCACGCAAAATACAAAAAGACAAATAAAATGTTCGAATTGATTCATTTTAAGACTATATTGTATTATAAAGTATTTCTGAAATGTTTTTTTAATTAGTAGTATTAAAAGGTAAAATTTGGTATCATAACAGAAAAGTCGTAATATACTCCAACATTTTTTCAATAAAAATCTTTTACAATTAAAACTTCCTGGAATCTCCAATATAAATAAACGGCAATGCCCTCCATCTGCATCCACCAGAAGAAGAAGAAAATTCCCACACTTTCTGATTCCAGGAATTGAAAAATGTTATAGCTCCCATAAAATACTTCCTTTTTACTAAACAAGTGTCCAAAATTTGTTGTGATAAAAAAGCTAAACGCCGTGTAATCACCCAAGGTCAACTACTAGTCTTTTGCTAAGCGACATTGAAACATCTGCCTCCTCTCCCCTCCCCCTGTTTTCCCATTCTTTTGCGGACATAACCACAAACACCTTATCTCTTGGAGGTTCAGGCATGAAATTAGCAAGTTCCCCACAGTCGTTCGTAAACATGAATAACCAGGTCCACACACTCGTTCGTAAACAGGAATAACCAGGTCCACACACTCGTTCACGACCGACTGTGTGGATCCACACACTCGTTCGCGAACGAACGACTAATCCAGAAAATGGCGACCCGACTCAGTTCGTTCACTTAGATGACCCGTTCGTTTTGACCCGTTCGTTCGCGAACGACCCACCTCTAGCCCCCAGTCTGCCTCATTTGTTCTTTAGCACTGCTTGGGTGCACATCTCTCTCTCAGCTCACTTGCCAATTTCCATCGAAGAGGGTCACTTTTTATATTGAACGTAATGTCACTAATCATCTAACATTCCAAAATTCACTTAATTACTGGGGATAAGCCCCTGTCGCAGGCAAGGCACAAAGTTAACTTAACAAGTACACTCGATCATTTCCGTTGGTGATTCGGCCCTACATCGAAGCATATTAGCGTTATCAGGGAAGTTTTATTTTGATGTCTAACGAATAAGAGTATGTTCTGGGCTTCTTATTTTCTTACTTTTTCTTTTGCTAATATTGGTCTGTTTATTATTGTATATAGTGTTTTGTTATTTTTTTATTACTTCTTTCTAGAATTTTAATTTGAGAGTCTTGTCTTTTATTGTCCTTTTTACTTAATGTCATTTGTTTTTATATGCTCAAAATAGGATGCTTCTCTTATACTTCGAAACGTGGAATATTTCGGGACACAGAAGAGTTAATTTTTTAGAATAGGGTTTGAAAAAAAAATTCCACATCTTAATGGAAGCCTTTCCTGATGGTGACCCTTGAGAAAGTCATCAGGCCGGATTTCTGCTTTTTTAATTTTTTTTTATTTCTTTACTTTTTTCACTTTCATATTTTTTATTTCTCATGTTACTTCTGTTTTTTTATTCATATATATATATATATATATATATATATATATATATATATATATATATATATATATATATATATATATATATAACCCGTATACTTCTTAGGAATCTCTGTATACGTGTCTCTACCAGGCTGTCGCTTGAATAGTTAATTGAATGTAATTAGAAATGTGGAAGCAAAGAGAAATGAAATTAGCAAGTTCCCCACAGTCGTTCGTAAACATGAATAACCA
>JAOUZG010003378.1:951877-971030 GCA_026289955.1 Argiope argentata
ATATATATATATATATATATATATATATATATATAACCCGTATACTTCTTAGGAATCTCTGTATACGTGTCTCTACCAGGCTGTCGCTTGAATAGTTAATTGAATGTAATTAGAAATGTGGAAGCAAAGAGAAATGAAACGACTCATAGCTGTTATTATTGATGGTTTTTAACATATATTATGTGTGTGGCAAATAAAGGAATTATGGTGGGGAAATTTAAATATTAAATATATTTAATTAAAAATTTAAATGTGAATGAAAAGAAAAAATTAATAGCCAATACAAAGATGTGTACTTCGCATTATTTTTTTTAACTCTTAGTTATTAGAGTTTCAATTTGAAGTTTATGGGGTAATTGGCTATAAGAGCGCCTTTCTTGGACAAAAGGTTCTTGTTCTAGATCCCACTTATATACAGATTGTACTTATACTTTTATTCTTTTTTTTTTTTTTTTTTTTTGTCTTTCTCTATAATGCTGTTTTAAATCATTTTCTATTAGTGTCCATTTTTTTCTCTCCATATTTGGAGGTTGTATTGTTGATGGCATTTCGTTGTGTCATTCATCCCCCCCCCGCTTTATTATATATATGTTTTAGCTTTTATTTTGCAAGATATTTATTCATTGTGGCTGTAAAATAAATAAAACACCTAAGCTTTTTCTGGAAATCGAATTGATCACGCGGGCATTGCAACGCTTATCAAATCCATCAGCTTTAATTTTACATCTGTATTTTAAATTGAAATAGGAAATGTGATCATGAAGGAAAATTCCTTCTATTAATATTCTATATTTCTAATAACAAGCATTTTTGGAGATTTACGCAGCGAATATTGTATTTATTTATACAGCAATACACACACGAATGAATTACTGTAAAAGAGATAGCTAAGAACGTGAAGGAATGTTAGCGGAAGAATCTTCAGACATTTGGAATGTATGTGACTGAAATGTCTGGCCCAAGCACAGCTTGCATAATGGTAGCTTGTACTTTAGGATACAGGAGGTTAAAAAGGAGTAAATGGCCATTGATACCTTACAATTTCTTCTTACAATGTAAATTTTACACATACGCGTATACATGAAAATAATATTCTGATGGACTGTATATGTCTTATATAATTAAGAAATGGATAATTGAATAGGAAATCTAAAAATAAATAGGAAATTTGGAGGAAAATCATTACTTACTTATACTAGTTTGTCCAATTAAATAGCAGCATATTTTAAGCTTATTAGCATTTAAGCTTTTAAATAAAACATCAACGGGCATTTCATTAGAAGGTAAATATTTTAAATCAAGTAAATCATTCTCATAAATTTTAAGCGCAAAACAATAACGAATATCAGTACGTTTTGAGCGCGAATAATCAGGATTTTTTACAAGTTTTAATAAGAACTGATTGTCAATAAACATAAACGTTTTTAATAAAGCAATCTCTTGATGATAGAGTTTACACAGAAATCTGTGCAGATAAATAGTCCCTTTTTGTAGTTTCCGAGAGAGCTTCGGTGGATGACAATGCTACAGTTCGTTGTTTTCTTTAATACATAGAAATAGCACCTTCTCATTTGGAGACCTATACTGTGAATGATTTTCTGTCATTGTCTTTGAAACCTAATCAGAATCCACGTTTTCTGTCAGTGGATTTGTTGATTTCTTGAATAATGGTCCTTGGTTTTTTAGTTCTTTTTACGATCTCAGGATTCTTTTTACTGAGAATCAATGCATCTTTCCTAGATTTATGTTAAATTGGTGTAGAAAATGAGTAATGTCTAGTTCTGTTAACTACAGACCAAGACATCAGATCCAATTAAGTTTCGGGATGGAATATTTTTGCATTTCCAATTTGTTCTTTTTCACTCTTTAGATACATTTTTTTGTTAGTATGATGCTTGTATCCATGAGAGTTGCAACCGTCTTTGCATTTGGTATGTAGAATTTCTGCAAGATATCACCAATGTATTTAAATTGGGACGTTGTTAAACTGTTTTCATCTTGGTGAAATTCGATTCCTAAGCAGTAATGCAGTAATCTCAAATCTTTCATTTTGAAAGCCCTTGCTAACTCATCACGAATGTTTTCACAAATCATCTTGCTGTTTGCAAGTTTCATTAATTCATCAGCACAGATAATTATGATGGCTTCAGTTAATGTTTTAATTTGATAAATATATTTTTCAGAATCTAATTATGTAAATCCAAGAAATTTCAGTTTGGAATCTAGTTTGTTATACCTCCGTTTCCCGGATCGTTGAGACCATAAAATGCTCAATTTTATAAACACACTTGATCTTCTGAGGAATCGTAGCTCTTCTGGTTGTTCCATGAAGATTTTTTCATCCAAGTCTTTATTTACACATGTGATAGCAAAATTAAATTGATATCCAGTGAAACTGTTTTCAGCTGTACAGTTCGCATGAAATTTAATGTTGTAACAGGAGAAAAATTCCCATTAAAATTTCTTCCAAGTTTTTGAGAACAGCTTGCGATCTTGTTTTTACAATTACAATTCTTGCAATTACGACAATTTTTGTTTTTAAATTTTTTGATAATTGCACCTTCTTTGAATTTCGTTTTTTAAATTCATTTTGATTCAATTACTTTTTTTATTATTTGGTCTTTGCTTTAAGTCCATGTTAAAGAATCATCGTCTTCTTCCAAGCATTACTATTGAAACATGATAAATTCTCTTCTACGAAAGGAGTTAATTCGAAACAAATTAATGAAACTTCTTGAATTTCTGATTACATTTTGTGTTGTTTCTTTGATCGACTTATATTTTCGGATCTGAAAAGCTTTGATCTTGCAATGACTCGGCGTCGAATATCCCTTAACGTTTGCAAGTATTGCGTCAGCATTTCTGGCATCTTTTTTTAATTCAGAACCTGATATTCCTGGTTGATTTACCGAGGTCAAATGGCGTACTATCTTCTTTATTTTCAATACTTAGAGAAGATTTTTGATTTTCATAATGAATTATAAATTTTATGTCTGGATTCTAATTCAAATCTTAAATGGGAATTGATTTTCGAACTAATCAATAAAAAAAGTTGAAAATCCAATGAATATGTGCTAATTTAAATGTGGGTCGTATTTCTCTCTTTTTTTTTTATACGTGTTCGGAGTGTATGCTTTTTTTTTTCAGAATTTTTGAAGTTTGACACATTAGGCTTGATTCCAAAAAAAATTTTCGTACGGAGTTATATTTTCCACGTTTTATTTAGGAGAACGATAGAGGATGTAATTAGTACAATTCTATTGCTTCTTCTCGAAGATAAAGTGATAATCCAGATTGAATTGAAAAACATCTAGTAGTTTGCAAAATGTCTATTCAGTAGTTCGGCTGTGCCGTTTTGTTATGGGGTTAGAACACTCGATTTTTCTCTTTTTATTCCTTGTTTTAAGTGAAAATTTTCAAATTCTGCACCGTAATATTCTAATCTATTATCAGTTTGGTGTGTGTTTTTCTTTCCGATTTGATTTTTGACCAAATCTTTGTAGGTTTGAGGGCTTTCTTTACTTTATCTTTTTTTTCAGGAAATTATTTAAGACATATAATGGTTTATTAATAGTGAAAGTGGCAAAATACTATGAATCTACAAGTGATAGTACTTGCACAGGTCTATTGACTTGAAGAGTTGTAAAGTTATTCTGCAAGTTGTTAAGTTGACTTGAAGTTGTAAAAGCTATTTGCACGTACCATATTTAAAACTTAGATTCTTTTTGAAAAAAGGTTAGTGTTGTCTTGATACAGACTTTACAGTCCTTTAAGGAATCTAATATTGAAATTTAATCTTCGCATCATTCTTTCAGTCTTTGATTTTTTGAGATCACTCGTTTAGATGATCCAATTTTTGGTGGTACTTCGGAAATTCGGTGACAGTTGTCGTCATTTCGACTTAAATTTTTTTCGCCATTTACTTAGTTTAATTACTTTATTTTTTTATTCGGTTTTATGTAATATAAATATTCTTTGCGGATTGCGTCATCAGTAAAGTTCTATCAGATTCAATAACTCTAACTTCTTTTTCAGAGAAAATAACATGTCTGTTGTGCTCGTTGCATTAGATATTGAATTCGAATTGCGTTTTAATTCAGGAATGTGCAACGCATTTTTTAGAAGAATTTCTTTAGCGTCTTCTGCATTTTGAACTTTTATCCAAATAGATCCTTCGCCGGTACAGCAACTTTATCCATGGCAAGTTAAACGAAACAGTTTACTCCCTCATTTATATCACTGAACAGTTTTTCATCGTTACATGTATAAAAAGTATCTCCCATGTCTAAAACACCAGGAATTTGTAATATTCTCGATATGGCCGCATAGGTTTGCTATTCTTTTTTCACCAGCATGGACAAATTAGGATTTGGAAATACATATTTTTTCTTTCCTATTGTCTTTCAACATTCGAGTTTTATGCGCGGACTATAAAAAGCAGTTGCACTCCAGGTTTTGGAAATATTTTTAATTTCAACCTTTGTTTTGATTTGTATTCCAGTGATTGAAGAATATAGAGCGCGCTGTGATCTAGGATTTATTTTTCCTTTACGATCCTCGAATTCTTCTAGTAATTTTATTTTCAGAGTTTCAGGATTAGGCAGTTCATCTCTGGAGTCATCGATGACACATCTGAAGTTTTTGAAATAATCAGGAATGCTGTACAAGAGTAAAATGAATAAAAAAATCATCGGCAACTTCGATATACATTTCTTTCAGCTTACCATTCTTTGAAACAATAGTTGCTTCTACAGAAAAGACTTTTTAGCAGAATCTTTTGGATACGAAGACAGTTTTCATTTTATTCCAGATTCATTTGACATGATACAATACTTGACGCGACACAATTCACTTGGGCTGACAGACAGAATAATGTCAGTGAAGCTTTTCTATCAGCTAAAGCCCAATTTTCTAACGCTACAATGGCTTAATCTGTGTCCGTTTCCTCAGGCGTAATTTGTTTTTCGATGACATAATCCCAGTGGCCTTTTTTAATTAGAACTGCTTCAATCTGAAGCTTCTTAGTAGTTTTCGAGGCTATTAGTTAAGCCATTTTTGTTTCTATTGACTGTTCAAGAATCGGAAACATTTGTTCCGCGCTTTCGTTTTTGTTGTGTGTGGTGTATGGCAATTGGAGGTACTCCTGGGACCATAGTCATTATTGGAGATTTACGCTGCCAATAGTGCAAAACATAAGTTTTTTTTTTTTTTTTTTTTGCAGCAGCAGCAGCATGTACGAAGACATTACAGTAAAAAGGCTTTACTAAGAAAATGACGGAAAGTTTGCAGCAACAACATCGGAAGGATCTTGAATCATATAGAATACATGTGACGTAAACGGCAGCATCTCGCGCATGCGCAGCTTTGAAAATTTACATAAGAGCAGATTTTACTAGATAAAGAGGGTGAAAAGGGTGAAAATAATCTTCTTACAATATCATTGATTCTTTTTTAATTATTTATTGAAATTTTGGATATAAAGAAAACATAAAAACGTAACATTCGGATAAAAATGCTCCAAATAAATCGGAATTTTAATCCTATTTGTAATGTATTTTAAAGAAATATCCAAGAATTTTTTTTACCATTACTTATGTGGCTTGATTTTTTTTATAACAGAATTCTAAAATTATTTAAATATTTATTCTCACTCGGGTCCAATATTTCAGAACTCTAGCATGTAAGAAAGTGGGCGGAAATTAGACTACAAAATTCCATTCTTACTAACATAAAACATGCTAAACTTTTCAAGTGCTACACATGCTATTAAAGTGTTTCAAATTACGTTTAAGAAAAAGTTTTTCCTTTTATATATTAATTTTCTTGATTTAAATGCTTTCGTTTCCGACATTTACGCTTTCCATATATTATTCACTATTTTTCCTCATCAGACCAAGAAAACAACTGTAATCATCAGATCAACAAAACAACAAAAATAAAACTGTAAAAAAATGGCTTTCCAATTATCTAAACTAATGTTTCAAGCTAAAAAAAATGTTAGTTTTGAACATGTATGTTCAATTATCAGGTCAAAGCAAAAACTCAAGTGAGCCTCCCCTTTTTTCCCCCTTCTCTTTTTCCCTTTAATTCGTAGTTTTTGGAAATTGAAAGGCTTTTTGTTGAGCCATACTTTCGTGTATTTCTTGTAAAAGGAATTTTTTGAATTTAAATTGATCGTTGAACGTGACTCGAAATCAATTGGCTTCGCAGCATTTTTGTTGGATGACCTGCGGGGGGTAGGGTTTTTCGAACCACGACATCCCTTCGGCACGGATTGGGAGAATTCTCATGTGGATGTCCGTTACCATTATCATCATCTTCTTCATTGTTTGCATGATCCCAATCCTATCATTAGCTTTTACACACAGAAAAAGGGTGGCTTTTGTTAAACGCCGCTTTGTGCAAACCAACAAAAGGCCAGTTTAGTCCAAATCCGTCCTCTGTTGACCTCGATCGCGCTTTTCTTACTCTTGATAGGAGACATTATAATCTGGGCGGCCGACGCGTGAGGGTTCTCCATTGTTTCACACCGAAAACTATGGGTGCTGGCCTTCTCTTTTATTCCATTTACACATTTTACTCTCCATCTGTTATTTGCACGTGTTACTAAAGTTTCAGCTCACCTTTCTGTCATCAGGTTTAAAATTTTGAAGCATAGTCAAAAGGAATTCCATGTTAACTTCTGACTGTTAATGATGGTTATATTTACTACCTGCTCCGAGGTAGACAACTTTTTTTTTTTTGTGGAAAATTTGAAGGGTTTTGTTTTTTATTTATTTTTTTAACGGTGATGAAAATTCCTTTCGACTAACAAATAAGAATAAAAACGTTTTTTCAATTCTGATTTACTTAGAAAAGTAAACATACAATATAAAAGAATCGATGATGAGCATCACAATAATATCAAAAGAAATTCTTAGAAATAAGAATAAATAAATAAATAAAACGATTCTCCTTGCTTCATAATCTTCTGTATGTTGCATTATGTGTAGCTGTTTCATTAAGTGTTTCATTTTTTTTTGTCGTCTAGTTTTTTTTAAAAAAAGAGTCATCTTAGCGCCTTATTGGCTTCCTTCTTGCTCTGGCAATAACTTTGTTCATTTTAAATACGTTTCTCCCTCTCTCTCTATCTATATATCTCTATCTCTCTCTCTTAATAAAAATTTGGACTAAGTTTTGATATAATGATTCTTTTTCGTTGGATCTATACGAATAACTACAAACTTCAAATTGGGAAGGTATTTTTTTTTATAAGTGAATATTATGTTTTAAGTCTCAATGTATAGAAATTTAAGAAATGTCGCGAATTTTGAATGACCATGAAATCAACTAAATTCTTTTTTATGTACTAATGAAGAAGCATATAAAGATGAAAACTTATTGCGCTTGCAATCTTCAGAATATGAAACTTTCTTCTGTAATAATGAAAATTTCTTGGCTTAACTAAGATATGAAAAACGATCTACATCCTTGCTTCTGCCAGGGAAGGCTAGAAAAAACTGTCATTGTTTAAAATTTTCTCTTTAACACTGCATAAGATGCTTTCACTAGCTAAATCACTAGCCTTGAATTGCTCTTAAAAGTGAATCTGACTCAAATTATTGTTGGTAAAATCTTTAAAATGCTTCAAAGTATTACTTCGAGCTGATGTAATTAGATTTTGGAAAATAAAAATGGTAGTCATTGTAGTAGGGCATTGACATATTTGATCATTTGTTCTATAGTAATATAAGAGAGTAGAAGAAGCCAGACTATATGTACTCTCCAGCCTTTTGCAGTTTCATCTTCTGACGTCTATTGTCACCAGTGTTTTAGTAACTCTAAATACATTGACACATGGTACAGGAGAATAGTACCGTTTTAGTGTCCGACTATAGAAATCGAATTCATACGAAGAGAATCAAGTATGCGCAATATTTGTAAGCCAGAACGCAGTATGAAGAGGTGGATTGCTGGTCTGTGCGAGATTCTATAACTGGTCAGCATTTGTAAGCTAAAGCCCAATACGAAGGAAATGGATTGTGGGTCTATGCTGGATTCTCTTGCTTCTCATCAGATATGGATTTTAGAGTACTCCATGAAGAAATTTGAACCTCGAAAGCAGTTTTGAATGTTTTCATTCTCTTGATATCGTTGCCTTACTTGTTGGCGATTTCCTTTTCTATTCTCACAATGGATTAATTGAAATGTTCTAGCTGGATATTTTTGGGATGTTTTATAAAAAAGTTTTGTCTGGCCATTTTTCTTATACCAAAGCACATGAGCTATGAATTATGGAATTACTAGCGAAGACAAAACTCTAACCTTTTCTCATTCTTTCTGGTTATTGACTGCTTAAATGGATAAAGGGAGCTTCCTAGCTATTTAGAAATTTCTGCTCTCCAAATGGCAACCTACTATTGACACCGAAGGGCCGAGAGAATGATTCCGAAAACACAAATATTATTTTTAATTTCAACTGCATGAAAAAATGTAGAGCGACTAAATTGCGCTTAATAAAAGTTTACACATAATCTTAATTGAGTTTTTATGCTATAAGGTTTGCGGCATTCATTTATGTTAATTCATAAAATGTATAACTTACTAAGCTTCAATTATCCAACGCCATAAATTCAGTTTATTCCAACAGCATAAATTCTTAAAAAATTCAATTTGAAATTTAAAATGTGAAGACTTTTCAAACATTAAATTTTTTTAGTTGAAAAGCATCACTTTTTAAGTAGAGTGAAACTTTTTACTATAAATATTCTTATAATGTTACAATACGTAGCAATTGCATCTTAAATTACTTTGAAATACTGTAGAAAAGATTATTCAGGCCCCTAGGAAGGTAGTTATCTGCTATATTTAATAATGTGGCTCGACATATAATTGTTTAAAAACGAATATAATCGTATCATGAAATATGATAGCAAAATTTCGAGGAATTTAATTATCCTCGAAAAAAAAAATGTTCTTTTGCAAAAAAAATATATATATATATATATTTTATATTGTTTTATAATACTTATTTTTCTTTAAATCCAACTTTATCTATAAATAAAATATATTCTTTGCTTAGGATGTCACATTCTTTTTCATCATTTACTTTTATAAAATTGTGTAAATATTTCTTGTTTTGCAGTTCATTTAATTTCTAGAACCTTGTTTTTTATATTTTAATCTGTTAAGTGATCTAACAGGGCGGGAAAAATATTCTTCTTGAATAAATCTTATAATACTTTTCTCATGAACATGGAAATTTAATATTTGATCACATTATACCTATATACTTTGAGCAAAATTAAAATTAGTTTAACCTCAAAACTGTATATTATTTTGCAAAAGCTAAGCTTTTTTTTTTTTTTTTTTTTTTTTTAAAATCACAAATTAATAGAAGGCCTAGCTTCAAATGCAACGGCAAAATGTTCATCTAGGTGTACGAATGAAAATCCTACTAAAATACAAACACACACCTTTCTGAAAGGCATTTCAAAACAACCATTGTGGACCTTCTTTTTTGGAGTTCTCCGATTATAACATTGGTACCTCGAGTGAGTGTTGGAAGCACTTGACGGGACTGAGAGAAAATACAGCAATAATCTTAATAAGATGCCTCATTCGCTTTAGATTAGAAATTTGTTTGGATCGGAGTATTGTGTTGTTTGTTTCTTTTTATGGCTTGCACAAATTACGTGTATTCCTTTGTCTTTCCTTTTTGGTTGGAAATCAATATCTTATGCTCAACCATTTTCTTAAAATATTTAGTAGCGCCAACCGCAACCCCCCTACTTGTCAAACCTTTATTTAACACTTAGAAACTGGCCGTTTGAAAATTAATTTTCTCAATGAAATGAAGTCTATCCATGACGTAAGTTAGCAGTTTAAGAGTGCAGCTATCTTTCTCTGCCGTCTAGACCTTAAATCAAAATTCTATCTATGAGAACCACTGATAAAAGTGCTAAAAATACAATATGTTGGCAACGCCGTATTTTACAAATGACTTTAATATTAAAAACGCAGACCTTGTTTTTTATTTTAAAAAAGTTCCGAAATATTACATGTAGATAAAGTTAATTGGCGATTTGATATAACTCTTTTTTTCTGGACGGTAAAATTCTTTTAGAACAATGTTCAAAGGACTAATCTAAAATGATGTGCTATTTTCGGTTTTAATTGCGTTGTACTACTAATTTTTGACATGAAGTAGGAATACCCTACTGTTTAACAGTATTTCTGAATAATTTTAGTATTTTATAATGCCTATATGATCTGGCAATAATAAAATGTTTTAACATTTTAAGTATTTTAAAAATTGAATAAATGAGAGATTTGATTAATTTTTATAACTAAGAATTATTGGATATTTTATGATTTTAATGCAGTTACTAAATACTCATCTTTTTGGTATCATAAAATTTTATTGCCGAATTGATAACAATAAAATATGTTGCTATTGGATAGATTGTGATATTTTAGATTAATTCATGTATTAAAGTGACTGTTTGAATGGCGTAAGGAAATTCTGAAAGGGGGATTTTTTTGTGGAAATGATTGTGTGGAAAGTTTTCAAATTGTTTCGAAATAAAATTCGGTTATGCTCTGTCTCGCTTTTCAATTTTGGATTCTTTGAAAAGTTGCCGAAATCATTATTTCGTCCACTGCCTTCTCAGGCATAGTATCATTTGTTTTTTAAGGCATTTTGAAAATGGGATTACATTCGTGTCTTCACTAAATATATCAATGAGAATACGAAATGTTTATAGTTTTAAAACTCAATTATTATTTAAACCTTTTATTAAATTAAATTTTAAATTGCATGTGAAGGGTGCCATGTTTTAAGTATATTTAAGAAAACATGTTTCAGTATTCCATAATTATTATATATAATCAGTTATCATTGTAACGCTAAGAGGGAGGGGTTAGAATTATCTCTCCCCGCCCTTATTAGAAACGCAAATCCTAACTTCTGTTTTTGGAGTCAAGACAATCTGCTAAGTTTTCTACTTAATGCGTAAATTAGCTAATTTATCTATGTAAGAATAAAGCTACTTATGAAAAAAAATTAGTTACGGTACAGTAGCAAACTTTTCATTCCATTTAATTTTTATTGTAGATTTTAGCAAAGATAATTGATTTGAGGTATGCAGTTTTGTTCTAATTCATGATATGTGCGTGTATGAGTGCTTTAGTAGATGATTGCCCTGGAGGAAGATATTTTTGAAATTTTAACTAACGGGGAGCATAATTAGTACAAGAAACAAACGATCATAAATGATGCGTCAGCCTACATTGCGAAACAAAAGCAGCAAAAGAGACCGAAAATTTTCCCTTCAGTATGAGACTGCGATTTTGATGGATATTTCTTGACGCGTGGTATCTATAAAACCTTGTTGAAATATGGATCTTAGGGTAAAAATCTTAAAATATTGATCTTTGGTATCTATAAAAGAATGTTGTAAACATTAGGAATTTTTATCCCTTTGTTCGGAGCGTGAGTAAATGCTTACGTCAGCAATTTTATATAGCGCATGGAGAATTAATTAATTAAAAAGTGGGAATTGAGTCAAAAAGTAAAAGAATGTTTTAGAATGATTTTAATGGACGCCAAATTAAGATAAAAATCACTAAATTAATCCGAATTTAAATTAGATTTAGGGATATCATTAGATATTTGCAGATGTATCATTCTATTTATGGATGTCCATTAATTTCAGTTAAATACTTTTGCTTTGGGTTCTCTTGTGCCCACCCCACTACCAGGAAACAGTTAATCAGATCTGAGCTATTGTTGACACTTAGGTGACCGGCAATTTTTCACAGAAACTATGTCATGTCACCGGCTACTTTTTTGTTATTGAATATGAAAGTAAAACATTCTAAAAAAAACACCAATGAATTTTGTTGAATTGGAACATCAAAAAGTTCTTCGGCGATACGTTCCGTCATGGTTGAAATTTTTGGAATTTTACTAAAATTCTAATAAAAATGTAAATACTAGGAAAAGTAAATTTTCTGTTATAAAGCGGACAAGACTAAACACGATACGCCAAGTTTTTGCGATGTTCTATATCGTCCTTGGTGTTATAAATTGTAACAGATAATGCAAGTTCAATGACGAGTTAACCCGTCACCGGTCAACAACGTTTGGACATGAAAAGCGGTCAGCAAAGTGTTAACAGGATAACAGCCGTTCTCAATAGAATGTAAAATAGCAAATTATTAAAATAAATTTCTGCTCGTGGCTATCTTAATAAATAAATGTCTTTTTTTTCTTACTTTATTAAATCTTGTCTCCATCTGTTATGTTAAATGCATTGATTGATCATAATATTAAGGAAACTGTTTAGTTTTAAACAAGGAGTCGAAATGAAAAGGAATAAATGAGAGGAAACATGAAAGAAAGTCTCATCACTTTTTCATTCTCTTTCAATTTTCTTTAGTGGGACGAAAGAGAAAAAATATCTGTAAGCTGAAATAAAATTAATTGATCTAAAACTACCTGCCCTTTATTTAAATTATTTTCTTTTGGCACATAAGTGACCTTAAAATCGTTTTTTTTTTTTTAAAAAATAATAAAATACATGAGAGAACCAAGGTCAAAAGAAAGCCTGGCAGGTACTCGATCATTTCTCGGGGGCGAACGAGGAAAACTTGATCTTAACCTAACTGAAAATTAATTGGCATATGCTTCTATAGAATTTTGGGGAACTACTCTGAAAAAAATCCAAATCAACATTACGAATATTTGTAGGAAATTCTTCTAGTTTTTTTAAGGAAGAAATAATTTTATTTGTTGCTAAATGATTTAAGGAAGAAATAATTTTATTTGTTGCTTATAACTTATGATAAGCTTCGATTTTTTAAATGTATATTCATAACTACTTTATGTTTAAATTGCAATCATTTTATTCCTTTTTTTTATGAAAATAGCTTAATTATTTCGAATACACATTGTTTCTTTGTGCGGAAAAACATTTCTTGTAGAACATTTAAATATATAAAATGCTCACATTAATAGTAGAGAAGAAAGAAAAAAAGCATGCTTTAGTTTTGCAGTATAAATTTGAATTTTAATAAATAGTAAAAAGGCTGGAAGTTTTATGAAGAAAGCATGGTATCCGTTTCAAATAACCATCAGTTCTAAAATGTCTTTAATTCCAGTTGGATGTATTATAAATTTTAGTTTATTTAAAGGAGATTAATTTTTTTCACCTCCTTTAAAATTTGTTTATTTACCTAAATTCCTTGTTCTGTCCCATCTGTTCATGATATTCAAAATTTCAAGGTTAAATTCTTAATTTTTTTTTTTTAAGGAATTTAGATTTTATTTTTTTATTTGCCTTTTTCGAAATCTTTAAATTGTCTTCCGCACTTATGTTACAGTCCAAAGGGATAGGAATTTATTTAGAGAAATTTGTTTATTTGAGAATTTCATTTAGCTGAAAAATGCGACTGAAGGGAAGAGAGAAATATCTAGTTATATATATGTTATGGAAATATCAGTTTATCAAACCTCCTCCAGTCCACATTATTATTTGTTGTTGAAAAAAGAACGGAGAAAATTTAGATGTGCTGAAGATTATTTATTTGAATTCAGATCTTATTGCTATCTAGGCGCATGTAAAAGCGAACTGGTGGAATCTATTGAATCTTTAAAACAGATTGTTCCAGTGGTGGCAGATGGCCTCAACGAGCCTGGAAGGTTAAGGCAGAAGTATTTCATTTTTTTTGTACATGTCGACCATTATTTAATTGATAAAACTTTGCAAGAAATCCACATTCATTCCTTTATTTAGTTTATCCATGTACGATAAAACAAATGAAATGCTATTAAATTTCCTTAGCTTCCTTTATGCATAATATAAAAATGTTTGATAAAACTTAATTTTAGATATGTCGTGTTATCCATGCATAGACATTCAGATCTTTAATATGTGTCTGATAAAGGTTTTAGTACATTTTATATTGTGTAATAAAACCTAAAAAATGAGTCTTATAAAAGTGGCTATTAAAATTTTTTGACACTTGGTACCAAAGTGTTCTCTATAATACACTAATATGCATAACTTAAATAATTTGCTGTAATTTTTCAAAATGTAAATTTGAAGACATGAAATTCATAGTACAGATGCATAACGTAGCAGTTAAAGGCTGAAAAAAAAGGTGAACAGAATAAAAATTATTAGGATGCATGCATTAGGGAATGGCGCAGAAGAAGGCTTTATTGCTAGAATGGTGGTGGTAAAAAAAAATCTGGAAGAGAAGGAGGGTAATTAATAAGGTAACAAAATGTCCCTTAATAAGGGAAATATTCTCCCTTAACTACATTGATTGAGTGACACAGTCTATTCACACTCAAAATTACCTCCAGCAATTTTTAAGGCAAGAGGTCCATTCCTCACTAAGTATATTTCATCATCATCAATAAGCAAAAGTTTTCTTTTGACTTCTATAAATTACGATGGCGCCACAAATCTCTCCTTTTATCATCCCAAATATGTTCAATCGGACCGTTCGCCAATCCATTCGACGTATCTTCTCTCTTTAGAAGCTTTTGAATATTAAGAGATCTCTGGTCGATCGTTATTAACCATAAATAGACTCTGCATCTGGAATACCTCGAAACATACGCTCATGGATGAGGATAACTTCATCTCAATAACAACCTCTAGTAACTGAAACTCTGTTAAAAATGTAAAGCTCCGTTTTTTCATTCATCGTAATGCTTCCTTACACAAATGCACCAAGACTTCCCCAACGGTCTCTTGGTCTGATGTTAATTATATTATTATTTGATCATGATCTACTTAACCGATAACAGCTCTTATCGATAAAGTTTGCATGACGCCAATGAATAGATGTCCATTCTTTGTGTTCGTTATATCATTATAAACAATGCCGTCGATGACCTATCATCAATGATATGTTGTATTCCGGATGAGAGACGAATTGGATAGCTTTATACAGTCATCTGGTCACATCTACTGTTCAGTTACCGTCCACAAGTGCTGAGCAAAGTTGCTGGCTTTCTGGTTTTATTCTCTTTTCGGATAGTATTTTTTTTTTTTTTAGTTAGTGACCGTGATGAGTTTTTCCGGGACTCTATCATAGAGCTGGTATATAAATAGGGGGAGTTGGTCGCATACTTCTTTTCGAAACAAGTGTACGCAACATGGGCCACGTGGTTTGAGGGGAATCTGAGAGTAAAGATACGTTTTTTGGTGACATATCGCTCAAAATTTGTAAGGCCGATTTTCATTCCCTAAAACGTTTATTCACTGTTTTTTTTCTTTTCTTGTTTAGAAATTATTCTACTAAACAAAAACGAGCAAACTGGCTTCGAAAATAGTTTTTTTTTCTTTTTCAAAGCATCGATAGCTGAGTTTGTTGACTTAAAACATGTTTAGCTTTTTGCTTTCTTTCTTCTTTTTTTTGCATTAATTAAAGATAATTATTTTCCTTTTTTAAGTAAACATTTTATTTCTTTTATTTACCTAAAAACATCTTTATATTTTACCCTACATGTTCAAATACTCTCTATCATACAGTGGCGGATTTGAAGTTTCAGAGGCCCGAGGCGCAATTCGATTTGAGCCCCCCCCCCCATCTCTCCTCCAGTTATATTTATAGTATGCACTCTTTATACATATTTTACACTGTTAAGCTCTGTATCCGATTTGTGTGTGTGTGTGTGTGTTAAAAAGGGGAGGGAGGCGAGAGCTAGGTACATAAAATTGAAAATTAAAATCAATTCTTCTATACTATTTGGCAGTATTTAAAAAGATGAAGTTCAGGGTGTTTTAATGCTCTTCTTTAAAAAGTATGCGCTATTTTTTACCATAGTTACGCAATATTTTTCAGAGTTACATGCCTGAAACTTCATTTTACACTAAATCAGTTATTGTAGAATGAGGCTGTTTTTCCCTTTTGCTAATAAAAATTTTTGCTTTGTTTTAAAACATTATAAAAGTTTCAAATTTTAATCAATTTACGTTTATTCAACATTCTGAACAGTCATTTCTTAACTATTGCCAATTAATTAAACCTTTTTATTAAACAAATAATGCCTTTTATTGAAAAACTGAGAAAACTAGTTGATCAATTTGCATCTAATTAGTAATCCCTCAAAGTTTGAGGTTTTCATGTGTGTAATTAGTTTGTAACTATAGTACAAATTTTATCTGATTGTTTTTTTTTAACTTTTATAAAAGCCTTTAGTCTTAATTTAAAAAATTGAAAGTTGTGATTACCAAGATTACTAAATTTCAGTAGATAAAATTGAAAAAAAAAAAACTAATAATCGATTAATGTAAAAAAATACTTTTTTTTTTTGAAAATTCAATGATGGTTTGTACTTTATAAATAGATATAAAATATAAATTTTACTAAATATAATAATACATATTAAAATAATATTTGTTCCAGTTTTTGTTCCTTTCTGCAAATTTTCAAATTAGTTACACAACCGTATTTCTTATTAGTTTAATATTAATATTTACATATACAAAACTGCCAACTTTACGCTTTTCTGTAAGTACTTTAATACTACATTTTAAGGAAAATAATTGTTGACTTCTTTATTTGACGGTCATCAATATAAACTATTTCTGCTCAAAAATAGTGCTTAGGAATCCTACGGAAAAAATTAAAAGAAGGTAGCTATACAAGCGTTACATTTTTTTTGGTGGGGGGGGAGGATGAGGTCGTGTAGCCACCAGTCTAGAACTGATACGTGGTTTGCTTCAAAAAAGTTTCTTAAAAAATGAAAATAATAATAAAGAAAAACAAAAATGCATCAACTAATATCGCTACTATTATTTATTAAACATAAGAAATATATTGAACTATAATAACAACAGCAGTTTCTTCTTTTCGTTTATTAAAAATAAATTAAATAGGAACCGTTCTGGCTTTAGCTTTAGCAAATTTATCAATGAAGGTTTCACAATCTAACATATTGCCTACATCATTTTCGATGAACAACATGGACAAGTAACTAATTTAGTAGTGATAAAGAAATCCTTAAATAATCTTTTACTCTTTTAAGCACCGAAATAGATCGTTCACCACTTGCATTAAAAATGGGAATAGTTAAAAAATATTTTGAAAATTGTCTCTACATTAGAACTGCAGTACTCCGATTATTACTTTGTACATGTTAATATGATTTGTAATCTTTTCTTCAACGCTTTTTTCATATGAATATTTAATTTCAATTTGCACATTGGTTCTTTTAGGTATACATACTGTATCAGGTTGCTCAACTGATCTTTTAGCTCTTTTTTCAAACGTTATAATAAATTTATTGAGTGAATTTTTATGTCGTTCTGCATATTCTTCTTTTTCTTTTCTTTTCTCCTTTTGCATTTCAAAGCTCTCGATTCAAGTTTTCTTTTCGGTGGCATGGCTATAACGTTAAAAAAAATCAGTCGTATAAAAAATTATTAGCTGGACTTTTGACCATTTTTCCTAGTTGAAAAATTTCCCTCCTCAATTAAAAGAAGAAAGTAACCAGTTTATTTTATTTTTTTGAGTAGTACTAATGCCTAATGATTCGTATTGTAAATCAGCCCTGTTTTTAACCTTCAAATGTGCCAAAAAATATAAAGCCACGATTACAATATTTTCAAAAGTACGAGAATTTATTAAAAAAATTGTATGCTTACCAATCTTCACATTGGTCAAAGGTCAAACACAGAAAGGAATTCCTTTCCACTACACTAATCAAAGTCAATATTTTTTAAAAACATGAAATGCTAAGCCTCTAACAACAGAATGTTTTGGAGAAACTAACCTCCTTTAGCAAAGAACTTCTAACCGAGGTCTCTAACGAAAATGCGTCCTATATCCTATTATACAAACACTTTCATTGCCTTGAGACATTGAGAGCCATTCGTGTACGTCATAGGGTCTGAGTGTGCAGAAGGGTGTAACATAGTATCTATCTCTTTAGTTTCGTACAAGATAATAGCTGTCGTAAAATGTCCCTCACCCCTGGTTGACTTTTGACTCTCTTATTCTCAGAATAGTTGGTCTTTCAAGGGTACTAATATTTCATGATTCTTTGATATATACACACACACTGAAGTGACAAAAGTCATGGGATGACTGTTAATATCGTGTCGATCCTCCTTTTGCCCGGAGAAGTGCAACAACTCGACGTGTCATGGAGTCCACAAGTCGTTGGAAGTCCTCTGCAGGAATATTGAGCCATGCTGTCTGTATAGACGTCCATAATTGTGAAAGTGTGGATGGTGCAGGAGTTTGGGCACGAACGTACCTTTCGATGATGTCCCATAAATGCTCGATGGGATTCATATCGGGCGATCTAGGTGGCCAGATCATGCGCTGGAATTGTCCGGAATGTTCTTCAAACCAATTGCGAACAGTTCTGGTTCGGTGACATGGCGCATTGTCATCCATAAAAATCCCAACGTGTTGTGGGTACGTGAAGTCCATGAATGGCTGCAAGTGATCTGCAAGCAGCTGAACATAACCATTTCCAGTCAATGATCGGTTCAGTTGCACCAGAGGACCGAGTCCATGCCATGTAAAAACAGCCCACACCATTATGCAGCCACCACCAGCTTGAATAGTGCCGAGTGTCAGTAAAGGCACTCGAGTTGGTCTTCTGCTGTCATAGCCCAAGAAAGACAAATTTCGCCGCACAGTCCTATCGGACACGTCCCTCGTACGTCCCACATTGATTCCTGCAGTTATTAGACGAAGTGTTGCGTGTCTATTAACACTGACCATTCTACACAGACGTCGGTGGTCTCGGCCGTTAAGTGCAGGTGATCGCCCACTGCGCTGTCCATGTTGGGATGTGGTGCCTGAAATTTCATACTCTCGGCACACTCTTGATACTGTGGATCTCGGAATGTTGAATTCACTAACGATATCCGCAATGGAATGGCCCATGCGTCTAGCTCCAACTAACATTCCATGTTCAAAGTCTGTTAATTCTCATCGTTCCGCCATAAATCACGAAAAACCTGTTCACATGAATAACTTGAACACAAATGAAAGCTCTGGAAAACGAACTGCGCATTTATACTTTTTCGCTGTGATACTACTGCCATCTGTATATTTGCATATTGCTATCCTATGACTTTTGTCACTTCAGTATATATATATATATATATATATATATATATATATATATATATAT